>PVJH01003920.1:0-117868 GCA_004026705.1 Nesogale talazaci
CCTGAACAGAGACATGATGCAGTAGTGATTATACACATCTGAAATCACTAGCCACTCCATGGCAGAAAGAAGGGGCTTTCTATTCCCATAAACAGCCCCCAAAAGCCACAGGACAGTTTCTTCCTGTCTTGTAGGAGTGCTGTGAGTTGGTATTGACTCGATTACGCGAGATTGATTGTTGGATGGATGATGTGATGGGCAGATTTGATATGCCAACATGGCCACAGAAGATTGGTGGGTCTGTTGTGACGGCACGACCAATCAATACATGGGATGAATTAAAGGGCAGAGATACGAAGGGCTCAGCGAGTCCCTCCCTCTCTCTCTTGCTTTCAGATCTTCGGACCAGACAGCTGCATTGTTCATCCTGTCCCTCGACCTTCAAGCAACACTGCCCGTGGGGACTGTGGAGCTGTGAGTTCAGGTTCCTTCAAGCCCTACTTCGCCACGCTCCTGGGAAATACGTCTCTTGAGCTGGGGACTGTTGGACTCTGTCATCTGGCTGACTTTTGGCGACCTGCTTTGCTGTTTGCTGCCTGTGGCCATATAGCCTGAATTGCTCTACAGAGGACTACTCAGCGGCCCTCAAGACTTGAAGGACTGCCAGTCTTCTAGCTTTCTCATGCAAGTGAGTTGCACCGAGCAATCTATACTGCTTTATAGATTACTTAACTGTCTCTTTCTTATCTTTTATACTCTTCTTTCTATATAAATACATAAAGAGAATTAGTAGTGTCCTGGTTTTATTTCTCTAGAGAACCCTCTCTGACACAGATGATCTGCCAGGCAGGATGAGAAGTACTTTTACATGGTTAATTTATATGATTTTTAAGACCTAGAAGGAAAGAACATTTTAATACTAACTTCATAACACATTATGGATATATTTTGATGCATATGGATTCCAGAACATTTAATTGTGTGCATGCAGAACCTCTTATTCATACCTGGAAAGGGAGTCTTTTGGAACAGCATAAGAGAGGCTTATGAAGGCTAGGTACCTTGCCCGTATTCATAGAGTCAGAAGTGATGAAGCTGGTATTTGGACCCAGGTGCAACTAACACCGATGTTTTTTAACAAAACTGCTCTATGGCTTCAAAGGACAAGGGCACCGCAGCCAGTCAAACTTTACATATTTTGACTCTGTCATTCAGCTCAGCCTTGGTCGTGCAGTGGCTATGCATCAGGCTGCAATCCTCATGGCTGGCAGTCAAGACCAGCAACAATTCCATGGGAGAAAGACTCGGTTTCCACTACCATACATAGTTATAGCTGCAGAAACTGACAGGGACTTGATACAAGTCAGCTTTAGCTCCATGGCACCAGACTGGAGAGCTGGTGCTCAGAGGAGAAACCCTATTGGCGCAGTACTTAAGCACAAGATGACTAACCAAAAGGTCAGCGTTCAAACCAGTCTTTACCCAAGATAAATAAGTAGCACCTGCTTCCACAAAGATTAAAACCCGCAATCCAAAGTTCCACTCGCCATCCTAAATGGCTTTTGTGTATTGGAATTTACCCAACCACACCAGTATCAGAAAGTGCAGTCCCTGAGTGATATGAAGTGTTAAATGACTGGCTACTGAACAAATATTTGGCAATTTGAATCCACTTATTGACACCTCAGAAGAAAAGCCTTATAATCAACTTCAAAATGACCACAGCCAAGAAAACACTGTGTAGTGCACTTCAACTCTGACACACTTGATATCTCAAAGAAAAGTATATTCTGAAATGTAAGAAATGTCCTAGAAAATTAAAATAACTATAATTTGGGGATTTTCAAAATGAAATTTCTACAATTACTTGAAATAGTCATAATTACAGAATATAGCACTTGCTGTCTTTTATGACGGTAACACAAAGAGAGCAGCTACAATATCATAGGAAATTTAATAAACAAAGTCATCAACATGTGACCTTATTGTGTCACATGATCTCCCTCCATCTAGAGCTATACATTTCTGAAGACCACTCCTCGATACCTGTCTCTGTTCTATCTCACTCATTCCTGTGATTTCTCTTCTCTATCTTAGGGGTCTACATCTTTCCTTTCACTCAAGTGAAACTGCTACTCAAACTGCTAGTTCTTTGCTTCATCTTTCCAACTTTTCCCATTAGTGGGAATCCACCTTGGTAACCTTCTTTGGGAACCTCCACAATCTCTTTTTTTTTTAGCATGCAAGTCTTTGTCTTCATCCTCATAATAGTGATCTCATTCCATTTTTGCCCTTTTGTGGTGGACTAATTTCACTCAGGATAATGTCCTCTCGATCCATCCATATCATGAAATGTTTCATGGGTCTTTTTAGTGATGTACAGTGTTCCATAGGAGCTCTGGTGGTGTAGTGAGTACATGTTGGACTGCTAACTGCAAGGTTAGCAGTTTGAAACCACTCCCCTCCTACCTAGGAGCAAGATCAGCTTTCTACTCTTATAAAGAGTTACAGATGCAGAAATGTGCAGGGGCAGTTCTGACCTGTCCTATGGGGTCATTATGAATTAACATCAACTCAATGGCAATGATTTTGGCTGGGTTTGAGGTATAAAGCTCCTCTGTGTGTGTAAACAAATTTCTTTATCCATTCTTCTACTGATGGACATTGGGCTGTTTTGCATAATAGAATTTTGAAAGTCAATAACATCTTCATTTCAAGTACCTTTTCTCAACAACATAAATTGCTTATAGAAATTCACTTCAATAGATGGAACACACAGGAATCAGAGTGACTAAGTCTACAGATAGATATGATAGAGACTTCAAAAAACCCGACAGGATCTGATCATGTGACATATCACCAATTACTCATACGTAAGCTTAGTTGAAGAAAATGGAAACATCCACAAGTGCCAAAATGTTACCTTGAGTACTTTTCAACATTTTCAACTTTTCAGCATTTCTAAAACATCTCAGTATCAGATTTGAATCACTGAACACTAATGAAAGAAAGTAAGATGATCTGTGGGATGACATCAAGAACATCATATAAAACAAAAGATCATTTAAAAATATAGGAAATAAAAGACTTAAGCATGTGTCAGAAGAAAATCTGAAACTTTCTCTTAATTCTAAATGAGTTAATGCAAATAGAAGCATGATGAAGTAAAAGAGCTGAACAGAATATTTCCAAGGGAAATTTGAAAAGGCAAAGTAAATTTTTTTTTGTTTTAGATCATTTTATTGAAGGCTCTTACAATTCTTATTACAATCCATACATCAATTGAATCTGACATATTAGTAATATATTGCCATTATTCTCTTCTAGATATTTATTTTCCATTGAGCCCTTGGGATCAGTCCCTCTTTTTCAAAGTAAGATACTATAATGAAATGTGTGAAGACCTGGAGTTAGAAAACCATAAAGAAATAGTACACTTAACATATATCAAGGTGAAAAAACTGATGAGGAAATTCAAGCCTTGTGTTGCAATATTGAAACATTCAAAAAATTGAATGATGCAAAGATCATAAAAAGATGGAAGGAGGGGCTGAGCCCCGCTGGCGTAGTGGTTGTGCGTGGGACTGCGGCCTACTGGGGTGTAGGTTCAATTCCAGCAGTGGGGCTGGACCTCCTACTCCCACCACCGGAGAGCAGTGATGCCCACACACACAAAAAAAAAAAAAGATGGAAGGAATCCCAGAACTAGTGTAGCAAAAGAATGGATCAACATTCAACCATTTCAAGAGATGGCATAGGACATAGTGCCAAAGGTCCCGAAGGAAGAAGTCCAAAATGCACTGAAAGCATTAGTGAAAAACAAAGCTTCTGGAATTGATAGTGTATCAATTAAAATGGTTCAAGAAGAAGATAAAGGACGTGAATCACTCACTAGCCTGTTCCAAGAAATGTATAAGACAACTACTTCACCAACTGACTGGAAAAGATCCATATTTGTTCCCATTCCAAAGAAATAGGGCTTAATATAAATGATCAGGAAATATAATTAATATTGCATAAGAGGAAAAATTTTCTGAAGATTACTCAACAACTGTTGCAGCAGTATATCAGCAGGGAGCTGCCAAAATTCAAGCTGGATTCGGAAGAGGAGGTAGCAAGAAAAATGTCATTGCTGACATGTGATGGATTTAGGCTAAAAGCAGAGGATATCACAAATGTGCTTACTTGTGTTTTGTTGACTGTGCAAAACATTTGCTGCATGGATCATAACAAACTATAGACAACAATGAAAAGAATGGAAATTCCAGAACACTTCATTGTGCTCAGGTAGAATAAGTACACGGACCTAAAGGCAGTCCTTCTTACAGAAGAAGGCACATAGAGTGGTATAAAATCAAGAAAGGTGTTTGTACGGTTATATCCCGCGATATGCAGATGACACAAAGGACTGAAAATTTAGGTATGGATTTGCAACTCAAGATAAAGAAAAGAAAAATCCTCATACCTGGGCCAATAGGTAACATCATGAGAAACAGAAAAAAAGATTGACACTGTCAAGAATATCTTCTCTCTTGGCACTGCAGTCAGTGCCCATCGAAGCAGTAGTCAGCAACCCAAACTGTTTCATTGAGCAAATCTGTTGTACAAGACTTCTTTAAAGTGTTGAAGAGCAAGGATGCCACTTGGAGGATGATGGTGTATCTGAATCAAGTCCTACCATTTTCAATGGCCTCCTACGAATGTCGAAATTGGACACAAATAAAGAAAACCCAAAATGAATCAATGTATTGGAATTATAATGCTGGCAAAGAATATTGAAAATACCATGGAATGCTGAAAGGATAAAGAAATAAAGCTGATAGTGTACAGATATCAAAAGATATAGCATCTGGGGTCTTAAAGGCTTGAAGGCAAATAAGAGGCCCTCTAGCTCCGAAGCAAGAAAGCCTGCATGGAAGAAACACACCAGCCAGAGTGATCACGAGTGTTAAAAGGTATCAGGCATCAAAGAACAACACCAGAAAAATCATTGTGGATGAGGGGGAGGGCGGAGTGGGGACCCAAGACTCATCTGTAGGCAGTTGGACATCGCCTTACAGAAAAGTCCAGGGAGGGTATGAGTCAGTCAGGGTGCCGTTTAACAATGATGAAACATATAACGTTTCTCTAGTTCCTGAACGCTTCTTCTCCCAACCACTATCACAATCCCAATTCCATTTTATAAACCCGGCTAGACCAGAGGATGTACACTGGTACAGATAGGAACTAGAAGCAGCGAATTCAGATCAGATGATCCCTTCAGGACTGGTGCAGAGAGTGGTGTTACCAGGAGGGTAGAAGGAAGGTGGGGTAGAATTGGGGAACTGATTTTAAAGATCTACATATAACCAACCTGGGGGGTGGACAACAGTAAAGTGAGTGAAGAGAGATGTTGGACAGTGTAAGATATGACCAAATAATAATAATTTATAAATTATCAAGTGTTCATGAGGAAGGGGGAATGAAGAGGAAGGGGAAAAATGAGGAGCTAATACCAACGGCTCAAGTAGAAAGTAAGTGTTTTGAGAATGATGATGGCAACAAAGGTACAAATGTGCTTGACGCAATGGATGGATATATGGATTGTGATAAGAGTTGTACAAGCCCCCCTCAAAATATGTAAATATTGACACAAAGTATGCAAATATATTGTGATTATAGCTGTATGAACTCCCAAGAAAATGGATTTAAAAAAAGAAAAACACACAGAATATTCCTTCGAAGTGAGAATGGCCAGACTTACTCTGACATGTTTTGGATGTGTTAATAGGAGAGACCATTCTCTGGAGAAGGGCATCATACTTGATAAAGTGAAGGCGCAGTGAAAAAGAGGAAGATGCTCAATGTGATGGATTGATATAGTGGCTGCAATAAGTGCTCAAACATATCAATTGAAATGATGGGGCAAGACTGGGCAGTATTGTCTTCTGTTGGCATAAGCTCTGTGTGAGTCAAAAGGGCTTGATGGCACCTGGTAACTACAATAGGGTTAGAAGAAAGGGAAATAAGTGAAGAGACTTAATGTTTATATAAGTATTATATGATGAATGTAGATAATACATTCAAGATTTAAATGTATTTCTGTGCTTAAAAGATAAATTCTAGCCCATTCTTCCAAACTAAAATGAAACATCTGTTGACTGACACTTTTGTCTTCCATTATACTTTAAAGAAAAATGTCGGGCTGAGCCCCGGTGGCGTAGTGGTTGTGCGCAGGACTGCGGCCCATTGGAACGGAGGTACAATTCCAGCAGTGGGGCTGGGCCTCCTACTCCCACCACCGGAGAGCAGTGATGCCCCCCCCCAAAAAAAAGTCAGGAACCTCATTTTTTATAAAAGAAGACAGAGAGGAGTAATTAACTGTATCAACATTCTACCTTGTCCTTAGTTTGGTTTCGTAGAAATAAGCAAAGTTTTGAAAATAAACAAATAAGAAGTAATCATGTGATGGTTAACTATTCTTTACGATTCAACTAGTCTTCAAATTTTAATGTGAGGTCCTTTGACAGGTCCTAATGAACAGTATATAGTATTGTTGCTAAGCACCATCGAGTCTGTTCAGCCATACCAACCCTATGCACAAGAGAATGGAACGCTCCTGTGTCATCCTCACAGTTGTTCGTAGTCCTGAACTCACTGCAGCAGTCACTATGTCAGTGCATCTCATTGAGGGTCTTCCTCTTTTATAGTGTCCATTCACTTACCACGGGCACTGCCTTTCTTTAAGGCTTCATTTCTAATGACAATGTGTCCAAATTATGTGAGACACAATCTTCTCCTCCTAAGGAGCACTCTGGTCTTACTTCTTCCAGTACGAATCGTCTTTTCAGCAACCAGTGACATTTCAATCCTCTTTTCCAGCACCACAATTCAAATCTTTGATTCGCCTATGGTCATCCTTACTCAGTGTCCAAATTTCACATATATACAATGATCTCTGGCTTGGGTCAGTCACACTTTAGTCCTCAAGTTAAGATCCTTCCTCTTCAATACTCTCACGTTATGCATTGCATCTTTGGACCTCTTGATTGCTTCTTCCACAAGCATTGATTGTGGATTCAAGTAAGACAAAATCCATACCCACTTCAATTTTTTCTGCATCTATCATGATGTCACTTATTGGTATACTTGTCAGTATGTTGGTCTTCTTTACTTTGAGTTTTAATCCACACTGGAGGCTATAATTTTTGATCTTCATCAGCAAGTGCTTTGATTTCAGCAAGCAAGTTTGTGTTATCTGCATCTTCTTCATATAATTTAATTTCTCTGATTATTTGCTTCAGGAGACAGATTGAACATGTTTGGTGAGAAGCTATAACCTTGATACACACTCTTCTTGATTTTAAATCATGCAGTATTCCCTTGTGCTGTTTACATACCTGTCTCTTGATCCATATACATGTTCTTCATGAGCACAATGAACTGTTCTGAAATTCCCATTCTTCTCAAGGCTATCCACAACTTATGATTCACACAGTTAAATGCCTTTGCATTGTCAATGAAAGACAAGTAAACATCTTACTGGTATGTGCTGCTTTGAACCTCAATTCATCTGACATATCAGTTTGTCACCTACACCATCGCTTTCATGTGTCAGATGAGGACAGTATGTTCACCCTCTTCTAAGAACATTCACATTAAGAATTCACATTTAAGAATCTAACACATTCAAATAATTGTGGAAGTTACACAAAATTTGGAAATCAAATACATTCATATGAATACATATATACAGTTTCATTTCAGTAAGCAAGATATGTCAGGTGTATATGTAATTGTTAATAGGTCTTCCTTCAATATTGAGGCTGCTTCCTTCTTATAGTCCATAGTCTCAAATTATCTGTTCATAAGGCAGATTGAATAAGATTGAAAAACACAGTCTTGATGTAAATGTTTGCCAATTCTGAACCACAAAGTATCCCTTTTTCTGTTCAAATGATTGCCTCGTGATTTTTTAGGTTCATCATGGACACAAAAAAGTGCTCTTGAGTTTCCATAATTCATTAGGTTATCAATAGTATTTTGTGATTTACACAGTTAAATGCTTTTGCGTTGTCAATAAAACACAGAAAAATATCTTTCTGTATTCTCAGCTCTTGGTCAAGGGTCATTTGACTTCAGCAATGATATTCTTTGCTCCACATCCTACTCTTAATCCAGCTTGAACTTCTGGAAGTTCCTTGTTGATGTGGATCTGCAGCTATTTCCTGATTATCTTTTTTTTTTTTTTTTAAGTTTTAGGCATCAATGCTCTCTGGTGGTAGTGGGAGCTATCCAGCCTTGCTGCTGCTGGATTTGAACCGCCAAGCCCGTGGGCCGCAGTCCCACACTCAACCGCTTACACCACCGGGACTCAGCCTTCCCTGATTGTCACTCACATGTATTATCAGCAGATTTCACTCACATGTATTATCAATGATTTTTTTCTGTAATTTCTGCTTTTTTATTTGATTGCCTTTCATTGGAATATGAATGAGATGAGTTGCAGCTGAATGTAAAGAAAGCAAAAATCCTCACAAGTGAACCTGTGCAACAGTATCATGAAAATTAAATAAGAAACTGAAGTTGTCAATAATTTCATTCTACATGGATCAACAATCAACTTGCCCTAATTCCTAAACGTGTTCCACACTGTATATAAGTAGGTTAAATCCCTAATGAGACAGTCTATTTAAATTGTTTTTGCTCGGGCTGAGCCCCGGTGGCATAAGTGGTTGAGTGTGGACTGTGGTCCACGGGTTTGGTGGTTCAAATCCAGCAGCAGCTCTCAGGAGCAGCACTGGGTAGCTCCCAAGACCACCAGAGGCAGTGATGCCCCCCCCAAAAAAATTGTTTTTGCTCTTTGTTGTCATGCAGCTCTGTTGCAATGTACAACAGAACAAAGGGCATGACAGAACCCTGTCCTGCTCTGCACCATCACAATGGGGCATGGCTGATGGTCTACCCATGCCTCTTACCACAGCCACAGTATGTTTTGAATGCCTTTCAACATATGGGGCTCATAGTCCAGCACTCTACCAGGCAATATTCTGTATCATCCATAAAATTTTCATGAATTGTTTTCAAAAGTATATCATTAGTTTTTTTTTTGCCTAGTCTAGAAGAGCCTCTGAAACCTATCATAGGTGACCTTGTTGGTATTTAAAATATCAATGGCATAGCTTCCAATATCATGGCAACAGATAAGCCATAGTATATCCAATGGAAAAAGGAGTGGTGGAAGTGACTTTAAAGGCACCTAGACAGCTTTTACTGTTTAATATTAGTGCTAATGCCTACAATAAATACTAAATATTACTATTTAAAAGTGGTGTGTTAAAGGAAAAGTCTCCATCATCAGGCATCTATAAAACTGAAGCATCCCTATGAATATTCATTCATTTAATTATGCTGCAGATAAAACCTTTTTAAAAAAAAACAAAGCAATTGTCATTTAATCTGGACTTAGATATGAGACTTTTTGGGGTTTGGTGTGGTTTCTCTTTTTAAACCAATAATGAAGCACAGATTGTAGGTTAGAAGTGGGTTAAACTGGATTTTTAAAAAAACAAACATAGAATGTTTCTTCACAAACATCCTGAATTCATGCCTCTGTTGAAGGTCCTAGACAGAACTATGAAGTGGGAGAATGCTGCATGGGAAAGAACACCTGGGCATTGGTGGAGTCTTGACTACTCGTGGGCCCAGCAAGTGTGGGACAACCAGGAGAAAATATCCAACAATTACATATTTTGTCTCCATCAACCAGTGTTGTAGATAGCCTCCCTTGCCTTGCTCTGCATGGACGCTGCTCCTTCACATGACTCCTAGAGGTCCCTCAACTTTTGAGAAAGACAATATTTCTTGAGCAGAAAATTGTGATGGCATGCTCTTTACTGACCACTTCATTGAATGATAATAATAGCTAGCATGACCTTTAAGTTTTTCATCCAAGCCGTTGAAAGGGGATACAGTTAATAATAAACCAAGACCACCTGAGGCAACTTGAGATGTATGTCATCCTGATATCTAACCTTTATTGAGAGCTCATTATGTGTCAGGCACTATACTAAATTTATTACATGGGCTATCTCATTTAATCTCATGACCATTCTACGCAAAACGTATCTTCCATTATTATCTTTCTATCATTGCAAAAACTAAAGCTTAAAGAGATTAAGCAACATTTCCAATCCAATTAGCCTTTTGTTTCTATAGTGTAAGTTGGTAAAATATGTATCACTTAAATTCGTGAAACATACATCTTTCTCAGTCCCACATGGGTCATTATTTCTGTCTTAAATTGTTTGAGGAAAGCTCATTAGGTGGGACTTTCAATAAGGGGAATCACAGTCTTGGACCATATTAGAAGTAAAACTTCTGCTGGATATTATGCATACCACCAAAGTCAACAGCAAAAAAAGATCTAGTGGAGAGCATGAATTCCAGAATTATTCTCTGGTAAATGCTAGTAAAACCTGCACCATATTTTGGATTCAATCAAATTATCTGCCTTATTATCTGGCTCTTGTTCTGATCTTCTATTTCTATCTTTTGACCATCTCTTGCCCTGGGTAAACCTGGGGATCTCAATGAAGAAGACACAAAAATAAAACTTGGCTATAAATACTATGATTAAATGAATTTTTAAATAATATGAGGCTGCAGCACTCATAACCTAGATTATTTGAAGGAGATCATGATCTGCAATGTAAACTAACCAAAGGGAGAAGGAATGGTTATCTATCTTAATAGGGGTCAAAAGAGTTTTGATTCCATTTTCTTCTTCCTCCAGGATGTTGAAAGAAGTTCCAGGGTTCCATATAGTACTTGAGTAATCCTCAAATGTATGTGATATACTATGTACTATTATTTCCATATTCCTTGTAATCCAAATTTTCAAGGAGGATGCAAATCCTCCAGTGTATACCATTTGATTAGGAAATGTGAGAAAAGGGAAAAGTCAAATAATAACCAATTAACTTTAAGGGGAAAAAATGGACACTTAGAAGAGTTTCTTTCATTGCTCTAAAAAATGACAAACCTTAGCCTCAATGCTGCTTATTGTAAAATTTTAATGGAATCTGAGAGATTCAAAATTTTGTAATTCTATATGATGGATAGACCTGAATTGCTAACAAAGCCCAGTAGATCTTTACATATAAAAATTGTGTCCCATATTGCCTGGAATAATCTGAATTTCTGTTAGCACTTCCAGATTTCTCTCTTTGGCTCAGCAGGACAGGTCATATAGCTTCTCTAACAAGCCACCACTTACCACTGAACATGGAGACTTGAAGATGTACTTAACCTTGATGGAGGGAAATCTTGTATCTAATAAAGAAGAATAAAAATTCTGGATTACTGCAATGCACTGCAGCAGGCAAGCTGCAATTCCAGTCATATGAAACCTCTGTTTACAGTAAAATGATGGCATGAATCACAATGACTATCATATAAGAACTCAACTGCCTACCTCGTCATATTCCACATATTTATAATATATACTTTCATTTCCATACAAGCTTATTACACATATTAAAGCAATACTTTTCCTTGTACAGCCAAGATTCATTGATAAAACAATGAAGTGAACTAACACCATTCCTAAATAAAGTTTCACCAATAGCACCGTATGTTAATGGACCTATTTCATTGTTAATGTGACTGACTGCTTATTGATTCTCGCAGGAATCCAGTAAGGGCTTCAGAGTACAATTTAGTTTGGAGAGCTCTGGGTCCAACATCTATGCTCAATTACAACTTTCAGAAGGAGAGATCAATAAAATTTAAATTGCTTATGGTAATCACAACTTCAAATCATTGCGATCAGCATAAGCAATCTGCTGACCCCAGCCAAGCTCCTAAATTGAAACTTGTAATGAGTGGTCATTTAGTTTGGGTCCATTCATATTATTTTGGAGGCAGCACCTTCTCTGTACAACATTCCCATCTTTATTCCCAAAGTATTAATATGCAGTAACCCTCGGGTTCATGGTTTTGCACTTCTTTAATGGGTATTCTGTATGAATAAGCAATTATATTTTCTATTAAACAATTTCAGTGTAATTGAATTAGCAGTTATAATATTGCTAGGGCAAGCAAAAGCTTTCCTAGGGAAAAATTAAGTGATATTGGGTAGTGCAAATTAATTTATAGAACTGAAAAATGTAACCAATTAAATAGAATTGCCTTTGCCTCCCCCCGCCTCCAAAATACAATTAAGCAGCACATTGTTTCAAAGAATATGTTTCAGAGCAATTTGTTTTCAATCATAATAGCTGTTTTTCATTCATTATGAAAAGCTGTCTATTATAATGAAAATTTCATAGGCAGTTTTCCTTGACAAAGCAGGTTGCAAGTTTAAACAAAGATAGCCTGCAGATTACTTCCTTGATAAGGGGTCACCTTAGAATTACATTTTAATAAATCATTGAAAATAAATCTTCTGCATTACAGCATGAAGGTTTAGAAAAAGAAAGAGCAAATAGAGAGAAACTAATCAATGGAAATCTCCTGCTGCCAATATAATAATAGATGGACCAGTGCTAATATATAAAGTGTATTACACTCACACACACAGCCAAAAAGAAAAATGTAAGATAAATATCATGGAAGTCAACTGTCACAAATGAGACTTGAGTAATAATCCCATCTTTACCATTCATCATTCCTGCTGTGCCTCCTCCAAGCACTTTGCTGAATTATAAACTAGGGTATTTAGACCAGAGTCTTTGCAAGCTAATACTATTAAGCTTTAACAAATGCTACCAAGTTTCTCACAACAAAGGAAACTGCAAAACACAACAAAGCTTTATGTTATATCCATGTGATATTTAGATACAACACAGTTACATATGCATATGAGCAATTTGCTGAGTCCAACTAATTTCCTAAATGGAAACTTATAATGAGCCATCATCTAATTTGGGTTCATCATATTATTTTATTGATTGCAGGGACAAATTACATAGTGATACATACACACATACATGATGAGTTGGCTTCAAAAAGTTAACAGGAAAATTACTTAATTTTTGAATCACATTTCCAAGAGTGTTTGAAGGACCTCTAGTGTGTGACATCCCTCTATAGCGCACATAGTATGGAGTAGGTATTCATATATTTCTAAAGAAATCTAAACCTATCATTGGTTGGAGCAATGCTACATACTCCACAAATAAGTTTCTCCAAAAATTCATAGTAAACATGCTTAGCAAATCTGATCTCATTTCTTTTAGGAACACTGGCTCTGAAAAGACCACTACTAAAGCGCTATCTCTCTTCATATGTATTACATTCAAATGGTATTGTTGGCATAGCAGAAAAACGTAAAAGGCTAGCATTAAGAGAATGACAAGTCAGATGTTAGCTGTCAGAGTGCAAACTGACTGGGAGGGACAAAGTAGACCAGGGAAATCTGTTAGGGACCACTGTATTAGTGCAGGTTAGAAGGTGGGCACTTGAATTAAGAAAGAAGTGAAGAAGGAAGTAAATTCCATCAGTTTTTAGAAACTGAATTGACAGGATATCACATTTGATTGGCTGTGGGGAAAGACAGGGAAAGGAATTTAAAATAGCTTGAGTATTTCATGTCGGAAAATGAGAAGGCTGGTCATGTTGTTTATGAGGGTGAGGATGTAAATTAGAAGAACATAGGGAAGGTGACTAAGATCATGTGTTAATTAAGAGCGTTTCTAAATTAATGCAATACATTATTGCTGTTCCTAGGCCCTTTACCTCTGCCGGGGAAGTGGTGATTGAAAAAGCCATTTATCACACAACTATCTACTACTGATGTTCCTTAGGTAGGTCTGTCTTTACATGATTCTAATCTAAATCTTAATTCTGTCTGGAAATTTGACCCATTGTCTGCAAGGATATGGATTCTATATTGCAGCCTATAGGTTAGTGTTAAGGTTGAAATATTATACATATATATATTATTTTTGCACATATATTACAGTTTTCTTCAGCCATTGGAACCTAGTAGCAAATACTGGTTGGGGCTGCAATAAATTTCATCTGTCATTCAAAAAGTATTTGGCTAATAGCTTTTTATATTCATCTAAAAGAAGTACACATAGGGCTGAGCCCTAGTGGCATAGTGGTTGTGTGCGGGACTGCAGCACAAAGGGTTGATGGTTTAAATCCAGCAGCACCTCTCCAGGAGCAAGGCTGGGCTTTCTACTCCCACCAGGGGAGTGATGCTACCAAAAAAAAAAAAAACAGGTACACATAGATACTCAAATTTTCCAATTGAAGAATTGGTAAAGCTAAGTGTTTCTAGGGTTTGTTTGGCAAGGCAAAGAACTTACCAAAGTAGCAGAAATTTTTGTGTTTGTTTCTCACTTTTAAAACATGAAGGCATCAGGACCCTGGAATATATCAGTTCCATATTTAAAGTAGCCTTGTTTCTATATATAAATATAAATTGAAAAGTTACCATATAGTCAAGCAATTGTTTATAGATTTTAGTATCAAACAATAGATGATATTTCAGCACTTAGTAATTGAATGTGACTTCACATACATGCAAAGTAATTTAGACTTCACTGACTTTGTATTGATAATTTTTATAGAAACCATATGCTTATAAAATATTGATAACATAGTGCATATTTGAAATTCTTTGAAATGAACAATCGCAAAATATATATACTTCAGGAATAAAGAAATCTTTCCATGGATTTTATGCCATTATAAACTTACCTTTTTATACCTATTTCTGAAATTCAAGGTCTGATGAGACATGGCAAAAATGAAGAAGTTCTCTTTTTACAGCTACCTTGTCTGTGCTCATGCATAGATTACCCTTTGCTTCATGAGACTTCTTGATTCTGAAGTTGTCTTTCATTCTCCAGAATCGTATGCTTGATCCTCTGAAGATTCCCCTGTGCCACTGAGCATTTCCATACACCCAATCCTTAATAAAATACATCGTCAGTTCACTTTATCCAACATTTATTAAATATCTGCCAAGGGCTGTGTGAGGTGGAAAAAACTAACTGAAAACTGAACTTAAAACGTGTCTTCTTCCCGGATGAAATCATTGGTTAAGACTGTATGCTCTTAGTCTCGTTTGGTTGTTCACTTTGCTTGTTCCAAACCTCACTTTTCTCACTTATAAAATAGAGATCAAAACAATAACCACAAAATGATTCAACTCATCATTATTATAAATTTAGGAGTGGATGAGTTAAATGGTAGCGTCCCTATAAAAATCTTTTAAAAACTGTCCTGGAATATAATATATCCTCACTAAATGTGGACCATTATTTTCCTTTGCACATGTCAGTTTTTCAAAATAGTAGGATAGACCACCATGAAATGCTTTGATTTTCTAACTTTTAACTATGTCTGATAAAAGCTCAATTACTGCCTTAACATTGTATGAAAAAAATGCTTTACTTAAGCCAATTTCAAACTTCCATTTCAACCACCTACATTTATGCATATATATACATATATATAGACTACAAACCCTATGCTATATATAAGCCCTCATGGCATAATGGTTACACGTTGGGCTGCTGAGCACTTCGAAAGTACCCGCGGCTTTCTGTAGGGCTGCTGTGAGACCAAATCCCCTCGAGGGCAATGAATAAGTCAAATAGAGGGTCAATGTTCAATGCCTTAGAGAACGGTTCAGTAAACCTAGCAAAAGAATTTTTGAATTGAAATAATTTACGCCTGTAGACTATTACAATTAAGTAGCAGTCAAGGTAGAAAGAATGCTGTGCCTGAATTAAGGAATCCAATTCCCAGACTCAGCACTGGTAGTGTAACCCTTGGGTAAGTAGCAGTTTGGGGTGGGTGTGGATATTCTCATCTAGGTGTATGAATTCATAAAGCTTCTTCCCAATCCATGATGTAAGCTTGTATTGTAATAAAAATTTGCACACATATATATGCATTTGCTTCTATGTATAAACCATGTAAAATATACAACTGAGATATTATTGTCATTGGATTACTGTTTCAAGTGAACTGTTGACTGAAATATTGAATAATTAAAGATTTGATGCAATTACTGGGCATTAGTGGCTCCAATTGAAATGAATATGTGTTAAGGAAAAGCTTCCAAATTGCAATAGCTATTTACATCAAAAAGTTTCCTTAGTCTCTTTGAAGTCTAAGAAGACATTGCTATCTCTTAGCTGCCTCTTTCAGTTTCTAACATCTCCCTAAACAGGTTTCCTGAGCACATGAGAAAAGTAGAAGTGTTTCCTGTCAGCATCGTTGGCTCCTATCACACTGGCTACTTGTCTCTGTTGAATTCTGATTTTCTTATGAATCTGCTTTTCCCATTTGCCTCATATATCTTTGTGTGATTCCTTTTTTGTGAATGTGAGCCCTGTGACGGCATTGTTATGCCCACATTTTATCAGATGTATGAAACATCCAGTGGGCTCTTGCCCTCCAGTCGCCTGATACATATCCTTTTGCCATATAGAAAGTCAATGATTGATCATTTTAGCCATTCGTTTATAGGTTCAAGAGACTTGTGGATATGAGTTTGGCTGGGATCTTCAAGTTCTCTAGTTCAAAGCCAGCACAGCGCCCCTGGAGAAAGATGTAACTTTCTCCTGCTATACACAGAGTTTTGGGAACTCATGGGGGCAGCTCCAAACTTCTTGTGCAGTGTCGCTACCAACTCGATGGCAGTGAGTTTGGTTTTGGGTTTTTTATTCTGGTTTATCCCAAGACCATCCTCTACTAGATAAAGGGAGAACCATCCCACCACCACAAATGAACAAATCCCAATTTAGCACCAGAGAATCCTAATGGTTGGGCAATTACTTTAGTGTAGCTACAGGTGGAAATATTTAAGGAAATATTTTATACTTAGGGAAATATTTTGAGACATTTTATAAGTATATTGTTAAGCAAATAAAATATGCCACGCACACACACAAAAGTTTTCCTAGTGTGTTTCTCAGCATTAAACCACCCAGCTTTCTTTATTAGAGCACAGGTTCTCACTCAGAAACTAGGATTTATAATATAGTTTGATAACTTAGTGTGATAGACAGAAATGACAAATATCTTAGAAATCAAATTGTATAATAATCATGAGAAGTCTCAATAAAGTAAAAAGTGTAATTTATGTCCTAGTTTGTTGCATATTTCTTTAGTCTAATGTATTCACCTTACTGGAGAGAAAAAAAATAGACAAAGAATGTAAACACATGTTGTGCTTATACCATTGATTAATAGAAAACTTGAGCCTCCAAACTGGCTTAATCCAATGTTTCATGGCCTCTCCTCCACATTTAATCTAGACCACAATTTTTTAGCTACCATGAACAAAGGCAAGCATTATAGAAAGAGAAAACATTTAAGAATAAGACTTGGATTTGAGGCTTACGTTCCCCACTCATCATCTGTGAAAACCTGGATTTTAAACCACTATAAAACCCATTGATGTGGAGTGGAAACTGACTCATAGTGACCCCAGAGGAGAAAGTAGAACCTCTTCACAGTGTTTCAGAAGCTTTACATTTTAATGGAAGCATTAAAGACTATTGTTTTGGTCTCCCAAGGATTAGATGGTGGGTTCGAACTGCCAACCACTAGGTAGATTAGATGGTCATCAACTTTTGGAAGGTCCCAGCCTTGAAAGTCTTACTAGTGCTACCTTGCAACATATTGGGTCGCCATGAGTTGAAACCAACACTGTGATACCTGATTGTTTTTTCCTTATAATATTTAATATAAAGAGTACCAGCTTTCAGAATCATTATATAAAGTGGGGAATTTTGCTTGGGTGTATTGTGTCTGTCTTAAATCATTAGAAAGTACTAAGAAATTCAGCTAGTTTGGCTACTTCATATAGACACAATCTAACATGGATCTGTTAATATTAGAATTTAACTTAAAAGCATTCACAAATATAGCACATGACTTTCTTGAAATCCACAGAGACATCATATTCTCTTAGGGAATGACCAACATACAGCTCAGAGATACTATAGGAAATAAAAATATAAATTGTAAACATTGGCTTCTAATGGATAAGTTCATTGAATGGCAAAGTAAAACTTTGCAACTCTACAATTCTTAGAATTTTATACACTACCCACGTTTAGTTCCTCTGTCAGACCTGCCATTTTATGTGTAATATAATGCTGCTTAAAGATATCAATCTTTAAAAATGTATACCATTGCTTTATAGCCACTCCTGCTTTGCAATACAAATGACATAATTACTTGTTCTGGCTGGAGGGAGTCCAGTTCCTCTAGCTCATTTTTTAAATGCAAATCTTATTAAGTATTTTATCCTAAAATGGCTAATGCAAAAAGGGCAGTCATAGACTAAGATGGACAACATGCCTAAAAAATAAATACTCGGCAAGTAATGAAACCTGAATTAAATCACATACTGGAAACCAAATTGATTAGTTATTGAAATATGTTAACATGGTGTAATGGGTAACTGCCAAAGTCTGATGTACAATAATATTACATGAATCATTTTAAGCTAATCACAAAGGTTTATACACAGCAATAAGAAAGTTTAAAGCTGTTTTCACTAAAATCTAGAAGCTCATAAAAAATTACATGTAGTGATCTGTATTTACGGTTAAAAGCCCCCCTCACTTTTGAAAGTAATCCTTCCCCTATCACCTTTGGAAATCTCTGCTAACGAGATTAGGACTCTTGTCACACATAAGAATAGACTATTTTTCCAGAGAATCTTAACCAAAAAAAAGTTTTAAGAATGCCAAGTGCATTGTCTTTATTTAATCCACTTTGAGATTTTTCACTTCTAAACAAAAAGTCTTTTTGAAAAATTATTTCTCAACTGCAAAATAAGTATTGTATATTTCTGTTTGTGTGCAATTTAGAGAAGATTGAATAAACACTACTACATGTGCAATTATTCTAGACTCAGAAAGAGACCATATTTTCTAACGTTGAAGCTACCTGAGTGCAACAATGCCATTTAAGAGCTTGTTTTCATCTTGAGACAATATTGAAATAATTGAGTTAAATTATTTGGTTTCTTTAAAATACATGATCCTACAAAATGTATTCTCTGACTTGTCTTTTCTAAGCTGATTGTTTCAAAGACCAGCTCAAATAAGCAACTTATGAGGTAATTTTAAAAACTGAAACTGAGTATATATTTATTCAATGCTTCACTATTGCAGAACACTTACATAGCTATTATTAATTTCCTAGTTATTTGCAAATATAAACAAGAGAATTCCTAAGTAACTTTTACTAATTTCACATTGTTTATTAGCAGTAAAGGCCATCTGGGACTGAAGAACCAATGCAAATTCGAATAATTCTGGTACTTGGGAACTTTAGATTGGATCTTTTGTACCTCAGTTTCCCTGTATAGAAATGTGACAAGGCATATTAACTGCCTCCCAGACCTGGGTAAGATATTTGAGTATTTTGTCAGCTTGATCAAAGAGAGCTCTACAAAGAGAAAAAAAACGCCTATTGACTCATGCTGCAAAGAAAGTGACTTCATTAGCACATCATAGGGGTGCCCCTTTGAAAGTGTGTTAAATTGTGTTAACAGCTTGGTTAAGGGGTGGGAGTGCGGCTGGTTTAAACTTGTCTCATTAGTATACTAGTGTGATTCTACGTGGGATTTTGCAAGCCTGTTACAGTATTTCTTCCTTCTTCTCTAGAATCCCTAACACTCCGACTCTCCGCTACAGACTCTTGTTCAGGCACTGTTCTTGAGTGATTTCTCGCCCTAGGACTCTTCCTTTGTCTCAGTCATCAAGAACCATTAGAGGCTCATTTTCTCAAGGAAGGGCCATTTCATCGTATTCTGTTGTTTCAGCAGCCTTTTGTCTTCCTCTTGCGCTTTTCAGAGACTTGGGCGCACCGGAATTGCTTTATATGAGAGACGTACAAGGAGGTCCAAGTGACTAGACACACACACCCTAGGGGTCATCCATGCGGCCAATAAGGAAGTTCTCAGAGGCTGATTACTTTTTGCTGCGCAGATGCAAAGCAAACAGAAGTGCCGTGCACAGGATAAAAGTCAAAGAGCTGAGTGTGTGTAAAGCTCTTTGGGAAGATTTATTACATGTCACAAGGTGGCTATAACTTATTCTCGTCCGTCCCTCTTGGCATTCACCAACAGTGATGAAAATGGAGGGTCTTTACTCAAGGAACTCTTGACTGCATTACTATTCAATGATTTGCATATTGGTAGCACAGGGGCTCCTAGGATCACATTTTTCCAACTTTCATTACCCTAGCCCTCACCACTCAATAAGCGTTCCTATCAGTCCAATGAGCTGGAGAGAAAACAGTGGTGCTATTTGCCTTTTGAGTATTGTTACTGTTAATGAATCACAGAGGAATGACACTAAATAGAATACGTAAATAGGACTAGATAGGCAGTTTGTGGTTGTTGGTAGATACCACCCTGGGAACAAGAGAATGGTCCTCTGTCGTGTTTCACACTTGTTCTTATGTTTGAGCCCATTGCTGTAACTCTTGTGTCAGTCCATCTCGCAAAGGGCCTTCCTTTTTCATGGCGCCTCTGATTTACCAAGCATGATGTCTTTCTCCAGGAACATGTCCAAAGTACATGAGACAAAGTTTCGCCATTCTTGCTTCTAAGGAACATTCTGGTGGTACTTCCTTGAATGCAGATTTATTTGTTCTTTTAGTAGTTCATGGTACCTTAAATATGCTTCACTAGCTCGAAAATTCTTCTGTCTTTATTTTTTTGGGCATCACTGCCCTGGTGGAAGTAGGAATTCTTCTTTATTCAATGCCCAACTTTCACAGACATATGAGGCAATTGAAAATATATAGCATGAGTCAGTCCTATATTAACACTCAAAGAAACACTCCTGCTTTTCAGCATTTCAAAGAGGGCTTGTGCTGCATGTTTATACACTGAATGGTGCTTTTTGACCTTTTGACTATTCCTTCTATGATTGTGGCTCCAAATAAGATGAAATGCTTGACAAGTTCCATCCTTTCTATATGTATTGTGTATGTGTATACATCTACTGTATACAGTTACAAGGAGTTAAGTCTTCTTTACATGGAGCTATAATCCATATTGAAGGCTACAGTCCTTGGTCGTCATCAGCAAGTGCTTCCAGGCATCCTCACTTGCAGTAGGAAAGGTGGCGCCCTCTGCAGATCATATGCAGGTTGCTACCAAGCCTTCTTCCAAACCTGCTGTCAAGTTCTTCTTTATGTAATCCAGTTTATCTGATTATTTTCTCGGCATGCAGATTGAATGAAAGCTAAATAGGAAAAAAAAAAAAGGACACAATTGTTGCATAACTACTTAGGTGGTCCTTTAAGAAAACATTTTACAGAAATGTATATAATCCTGTTGCAAAGCCACAGAGCATTTTTATTGTTGCCCAAGCACAATTTATTTGCTTCTAATGCCCTTGGCTGATAATAAAAAGTTTGGGGGTTCAAATTCATCCTAAGTCACCCCAGAAGAACGGTAGCCTCGTTTCCATAAACCAGCAACTGAGAACCCAAAAGACAATATTTCAACTTTGACATACATGAATCAAAACCAACTCCACGGTTTGTGCCTTTGCTGTCCTTTGTATGTTGATGAGCAGTTTCAGCAGGGAACCTCTAGGATGTCACAGAGAAAGAAATGACCATGGATTGTTCTCTAACAAGACATGCGCCTTTCACTATATACCAAGCAAATCCTCTGGGATATGGCTTACCTGATACTTACTTTAGCAACGACACTAACATAGGTTTCAAGATAGATCTCAGAACATCGTTATTCTGCACATCTTTCTAAGTTTAAAATTGCCAACATTTTAGTGGGCTATTCTTGTTGCTACCTGGGTAAATAAGCAACTTTTCCTCCAACCTTGAAAAGAGGTTTTAAAATTTAAAGTGAAATTAAATTTAAAGTGAATTTCTGTTCTTCAAGTCCAATAGGGCAATGATTCCTACGCCCTTATTTCATTTAGAAGCTTCTACCCTACTCTGAATCTATACAGTTATGCATTTCATTAGCAAATTCAGAATGGCCTCGGGTAGAGAAGGAAAGAACTGAAGTCTGACAGCATCCTCATTCACTCCCAAAGCCACATCAAGTTAAATAATTATTATAATTATTGGAATAAGAAAAGAATCAGCAAACACGTGCTTGAAATTATCAACCAATATTATTTATATTGATCTATAACACAGAAACCAAATTTTAAATGTATTTGCTTGAGAAACATAGCTTCCAGACACAACTCCTGAGTGTACTTTCAATTACATTCTTGCCCCAAATCTCCACCAATCTAAAAACTCTAAACTCATTCCTGTTCATTTTTTCTATTCTATTTTTTGGGGAGATTGATTTCCTCATGTTCATCACAGCAATAAAACTTTAATCTTGCCCAAGCTTAACTCATGTATAAGTTAACCCTTTCTTCTTGATCTACAGCATTTCATAATTCATCAGTACAGTTAGTCTTCAGATCAAAACTCATACTCTTCCCATAAATTCTTCATTGAACCCAGAACTCTGATTAACCCAAAATCTATAAGTATCTCTTCAGTTAACAATGTAAATTATAAAAGAGGTTCAGTAATTACATTTGAACATATGCTGCCATCACATTTTTAAAACATCTCTTCCCACTTGAGCGCCTGATATCAGCTCCCCATTTCTTCCCCCATTGCCCTCCCTTGCAAACCTTTGGTAAGTTATAGATTATTATTTTCATATCTTACATCATCCCCCATTGCCCCTTGTCCACATTTCCATGTGCATCCCCCTGGAAGGGGGGTTGTAGGTTGATCCTTGTGATTGATTCCTCCTTTCTCCCCCATACCCTTCTCCTAATCCTCCTGGTATCTGTACTCTCATTGTTGTCCCTGAGGTGTTTATCTATCCTGGGCTCTTTATGTTGTGGGCTCTTATCTGTAGCAGTGTGCATGTTCTGGTCTAATCCTATTTGTAATGTTGAATTGAGGTCGTGATTGTGGGAGGAAGAAAGCACCAAAGAACTAGAGGAAGGTTGTGTGTTACATTGGTATTATGCTGCACCCTGACTGACTCATCTCTTCCCTGTGACCTCTCTGTGAGGGGATGTCCATTTGTCTACAGGTGAGAATTGGGTCTCCACTCCCTGTCATTCACATTAGGTATGCTTGTTTTCTGGGCCTTAGATGTTTGACACCTGATCCCATAGACACCTCATGATCACACAGGCTGAGGGGTTTCTTTCATGTGGAATTTGCTGCTCCTCAGTTAGATTGCTGCTTGTTGATCTTCAGGCCTTTAATACCTCAGATGCTATATCTTTTGATAGTTGGGTACTATCAGCTTTCTTCACCACATTTGCTTATGCACCCATTTTGCCTTCAGTGATTGTGTTGAGAAGATGAGTCTTACAGAATGCTATTGTTAGAACTATGTGGTCTTGTGTTGAGGGAGTACTTGAGGTGAGGCCCAGTGTCCATCTGCAACCTTAATTCTTTGCATAAGATATGAGTGCATACTTATATTCTGCTCTCATTTTATAGATTGACAGCAGATAGAAAGATGGATGATATATTGATAGCTATATTGATAGGTATATAGATTTATATATGTACATGCCTATATTTAGACCTCAGTAAATATCCATTGCTTACTGGTTCTTTCCTCTATTTCCTTTTATTTCCTTCTTGTCCCACTGTCATGTTCAGCCTTCATTTGGGTTTAGAAATTCCTTGCTGCTACATTGCCCTAGATTAATCTCCAGTAGACATCCTACGCCCTTCTCTCCATTGATTTTAGTTCACTTGTTGCTCCCTTGTTCCTGGGTTGGTCCCTGCCCCCTTCTGGAACCATTGGTCCCATTCATTTCATCTCTGAATTATTTATCCCACCTATCTCACCTAAATATACATGCAGGTACATTAGTAAGCACAGAAAAACAGACAAAGCCAAATAAAACAACAAAGGAAGTCAAGACCAACCAAACAATAACAACAACAAATGAAAACCCACTGACAAAAATGGAAAAACCCATAAATAGTTCCAAGTCTGCTTGTTGGCCTTTACAAGTTTTTTTCCAGTCATGTCTGATAGGGTGACACACTCTTTCTCCAAAGTTTATTTTTGGTATTCCCCTGGAATCTCAGCACTTTGTTCCCCTGGCTGATCTGTTGCATGCCCTTAGTGTTTTGGACCAGAGTGATAGATTGTCCACAATGTTGCCCTGCCTTCAGTGTTGTCTCCCACAGCACTACTGTTTAGTGAGAGACAGCATGTCTCCTGATGGAGCCAGCCCTATGGTCCTCTCTGTGCATTGTCTGCTCAGAGCAGGAATATCATCCTTGGGCCTTTGTGGGCCAGGGTGTCCTCTTCTCCTTCTCCATCTCCTTGTTTCTACCATGTGCTTTAATCAGACATGCCCCTCTCCCCAAGCTATAGCCCCAATGATGTCCTTTGAAGTGCATTCTTCTGAGGGGGAGGGAGGTGTCCACATAGTTGGAATTGGGACTGGCCCTCCTTACTGTTATTGTTTCTTAAAATTTCTCATTGGTAATCAAATGCAATTTCCAGACAATCCAAACCACTCTATGGTTTGTCAACCACAACCATTATACAATGACTTCAAGTGCCTATTTAGCACATTCACCAAGATATAAGTGATGTCGGTATAATCAATACATCCACTTACACTTACACATCACTTTACAGCTTTAGCCAGCATAGAGAAGCTCATTTAGCAATTAAATTCCCACCACAAATGTTTAGAAAATCTGGATAAAATATGCTAGGGAATTGAGTGTTGGCATTGACAAAACCAAAGCAAGGGAAATGATTAAAGGGACTTCTTGGAATGACTTCAATATCAACCCAGGACCTTGGACATCCGTCGGGCTCAACTAGTACAAAAAAAAACCTTCCAATGCCTCGATGAAAGCAGTTTCCAGGAAAAAGAATAGGATGTACAACTCAAGCAGGCCTATTATACCAAGATCAAGCTCTTTACTAAAAACATCTATTACCTTGGCATATGGAATAGGACATATATATATGTGTGTGTGTATGTGTGTGTGTGTGTATATATATATATATATATATATATATCCAATGATTTGGGTGTTTCAACCTTCTCTGGATCCTGACACAAAAGGATGATTTGTCCTTATTTCTATATATACAGATAAACACACACATGTAGGGGTACCCCCACCAAGGTGGATTTGTTTTCAAAGCTGTGCATTTCTTTTGCAGCACACCCTTATCACCTTCAGAACAGTCTCCATTGCACTTAATGCGTTTGTCAAATTTGCTATTCCATTCTTGGAAATAATTTCCAAACTCATATATTTAGATGGCTGACAACATCTCTCTCATTTTTTCTTCACCTGTTCTAAATCATCAAATTCTATCTTTTCATGTCCCTCTGCATTCACAGAAACAAAAAGATGTCTCACAGAGTGAGATCAGGTGAAGCAGGCGCATGGGGCAAGAGAGACATTCGGTTCTTTGTCAAACACTGGCTTATTGAGACGGATGCTGGAGCAGGTGCATTGCCGTGGTGGCAAAATCAGTACCCTGTCTGCCACAAACCAGTGTGTCCCACCCTGTTATACAATCTTTTCAAAACCTCTAGCTAGAAAGCATGATCATCAGTCTGACCTCATGGAAGGAACCCCAAATACACTCGATGTGGACATTTTCAACTGTTTTGGAAGTTGACAGGCATCCAGCATAAGGTTTATCATCAATGAACTTTTCACCTTTTTTGAAACAAGAACACTGATACACTTGTTTTTCCCATAGCGTTGTTCTTATAAGCTGTGTTCAATATCATAACAATTTGGATAACATTTTTCCTGAGTTGGAAAAAAATTTCAGAAATGCATGATGTTCTTTTAAATTGGCCATCACAAAAAAAAAAAAAAAAAAAGGTTGGAGCAAAACTGGTTTTATGAAATGTAACCACAGAGAACCTTCTTAGATGATGCCACAGAGTGCACTAAATCATACTGAGTTGCTAGAAGCTTGAATAGTGGAGAAAAAATGAGTACTATGAAAGCTCCACTGCACCATGAATGATTCTATTTTTTTTGGGGGTGGGGGGTGGGAGTTACTCCATGTGTGTATGTGTGTATGTGTGTGTGTGTGTGTGTGTGTGGTGCAAACTTCCCTTCAACAAGGAACAGAGTACCCTTTATGATTTTCCTATATCTCCTTGCTGGGATGCCAGATCAAAAAGTCAGGTCAAATTCTGTCAAAATTAAATCAAGAATATACTATCCTTATTAGTGTGAATAGGGCCTATAAAGGGACTTTTAAAGGTTTGTTGGGGAAATGGAATTGAACCATAATAATTTTCCTAGGATCTTTTTATAGCCTCCTCATATGGTCCAAAATAACTTCAATAATTAGTCATCATGGATTAACAAGCACCTGGGGAGTATCCAAGTGACTGAATTTTGAAACTGTATGATGAAGGAGTCTAGGATATAAAACTTGATAGGAGTTTATTGACTTTATAGTATTCACTGAGCATGTGGAATTTAACACTTGCAAGAAGAACCCCACAGCCTGGTGGGAAATTGCAACTATGTGGCTCTGAGAAGAACAGGTAAAGTGATGGCTCATTTGAGCAAAGTTGAAACACTTGAATTGACACAGAGCACAACAGAGACAGGAATGAAAAGAGCCCACAGAAGTGGATGTGCTAGAGTAGCTTATTATATAAGACTAGAGGAACCATCTTAGTATTATATCTCCCATAAAGGCCCAGAAGATATGCAAATCAGCAAGACTCTCAGAAATATACTATTGATAATAACACTCCAATCAAGGAGATTTTAGTGGAAACTAGTCTCGCTAACCAGAGTTTGGTTTGTTGATAGCCGTATATCATGGATTGTGTTGTATTCCCTCAAAATATGCCATCTTAGCTGTGTCATGTCTCTTTTTGGTTTAGCAAGTCTGTAAGGTATGAGTTGCCCAAGGTTTTGATCTAATGTGCTGAAACAATAAAAAAATTAAGGTTGGGATACTGCCTCCATCTCCCCAAATAATGAACCCAAACACCTGGATCCTTACATAGACTTGTAAGGTATACAGGGTGAGGAATTAGTTCTGGGAGTCCAGAAAGGAAGGTGAGCTCAGCTGGAAAGTATACCAGAATGAAGGCTTTTATGTCCAATGTCAGAACAAAACATCTCTCAGGCCTATAAGGACAGAAGAAGGCAAAGTGAAGCAGGCACACATAAGCCTAAACAGAATCTTCACAGTGGATGTACTCTGTGAAGTAGAAGGTCATACTATGGGGCACCATAGAGTAGGAGCAGTGGTGAAGTTGTGATTGTGATTAGTGTGGCTACAACATGGATGACTCTAACACAAATTCACTGCCTCTGAGTCAAAGCTGATTTGTAATCATCTGATAGGACAGGGTAGACTTTAAGTCTTTATGAGTTTAGAAATTCCCATCCATCTCCCATTGGGTTGGGGTATGGGGGCTAGTGGTTCGAACTGCTAACCAACTTGTAAGCCACTGTATCACCAGGGCTAATATGAATTAGGTGAGTCCAAGGCAGGCCGACTGAATCAGTTGACAGCTCCACCTCGTTCCATCCTAGAAACCATTTCTTCTTAAATTTCTCTTCAATAAAGTTAGCCACATATATGGAATAAAGCTTGTTTACACAGAGTTAATACCACAAATGAGCAATGGAGACTTCTTTGCATCAAGTGAAAAACAGACAGTAAAAATGTAGCCTAGACATGATAGCAAATATTCTTAACAGATAGTGAAGTATTTCTGCTATTCCTCATAAGCTTTTTTTAGCCCAAAGTAAGATCTTATTAGTGAGAAAACACCTGTTACTTTTTATTAACTACACACTCACCCTCTTCCCCTGGCCCAACTATAAGTGTACATAAAAGAAGTGTTTATGTATTTGGAATGAATTCTACTTATGAAACACCCATCAAAAAGAAAACAAAACAGAAGACTGAAATTCTAATTTAAAAAACTCATTTTTGCTCAATTATTGTACTTGATCCAGATTTCAGGTTCAAAATATATTAACTGAAGAGATAAACAGTTTCCAAGAAAGAAAGGCCCTGAAACATCTTGGCAAGTATGTGCCATAATAATTCCCTTACACATTTCCCAACTTGGTCTATGTTGTTTTCTTAGCTAACTGTATACTGCACAGAGGAATATCCAATATTTCTATTTACTTTATAAATAAAGATTCTAACTTAACTTTTTGACTCAGAGATCTGAAGCATAAAAATTAGAATGATGCCATATAAAAGCTGAGATCTAAATGGAATGAGTTTTGTTAAATTCATATTGCTGTGGGACCATTGGATCCACAAAAACAATTGTTGGTCATTCTTTGAATGCTCAGTGTACAATTTAGTTTTATATATGTAGTACTTAAGGAAACTACCACATGGGTCTATTTGGGTTTTAGAGGCAACATATTTCAAATTTAAGAATAACTTTGTTGTCCGGAGAGTAAGTGGTATCAAAAACTAACTGTTTAAATGTTGCCTGAAGCAATAATAGCTTCCTACCGTACTACAAGCAACTCTGAAACTTCAGTTTTAAAACCAGATGAGTCTATATACATGAGGGCTCAATAACGGTTAAAGGATGCAATGTGGAATTTATGGCAAAGGTCTGTGCAAAAATCACTACTCAAGCCCCTAGAAAATCCCATGCCATCTGCACATAGTGAAACTCAAACAAGAGGTGGGAAAATGTCCTTTGAAAACAACTACTGATGTGCCTACTTTGCACATTCCAAGTTCCAATCTATGACTGAACTTGAAATGTAAGAAGCATGAATTTATGAAAATTGGAAATGGCAAAAATAAAATGGAACACTTGAAGATTGATGTCTGAGGTATTAGTCAGCTGACATGGACTCATATTGGCCATTTCGAACCAGAAAATCATATTATTTACTATGCCAGGTATAACGGAAGTTAAAGGAAAGGTGGACATTTGCTCATTGTCAAAAAAGATCCATCATGAAGTGCAATTCTCTCCATTATTGAGCTATATCTACCCACATTCAAGGAAATCCAAACAATACAACAATAATTGAGCTTTATACACCAACTATAAAAGCTAGAGATGAAGAAATCAAAGAATCCAGGCAACGTTGCATTGATACTTATTGGTTGTGGAAATCAAAAACAAAGTGAAAGTAACAGTAATTGGAAAAGATGGACTTGATCATAGAAATGAAGCTGGAGATCACATGATGAAATTTTGTAAAACCAACTACTTGTTGGTTTTGTTGTTTTCAACAACACAACACATAGCATTTACCAGATGAAATACACAGAAATCAATTTTTCTACATCTGTGGAAGCCAAAATTGAGAAGCTCAGTAACAGCCACTAAAACCAGGGGCTAACTATGGATGTAGCTGAAGCAAATTAAAACAAATCCACCAGAGAAAATATTTCAGTCTATCCCATCTGAATTTTGAGAACATGTCAGGAGCAGATTCAATGCATGGAATGGCAGTGACAGACATCTTAGTGAGCTGGGGGAAGACTTCATGAGCATCAGTCACAAAGAAATCAAAACAGTCTAATATTCTTCTCTCAACAGTATTCTAAAAATTAGTAATGGCAACATTAACAGAAGATTATTTTGCACCAGAGAGATGATTGATGAGTCTCTAAATTAATGAAGGGTTCTGTAACGGGAGCCAAAGGCAGACAAAAACCATAAACTCAGGAATAGATTTTGAGATTACACTGAATCAGAATTCCAATTTAAGAACAATTAGTTCTTATATGATCGCACTGCTCAATACTCACCCTCAGGAAGGGGACACAGAAGATATGTGTGGTGAAGAAATTATGGGAGATAGTGCTTGGCTGTCAGAGAGAATAACTGAGAAACAATAAGAATACAATAGCTTATGGGGTATGAAAGGTGTGTTTCCATAAAAGAAGCCATCTAACTGAGATATGACTAAACCCACTTCAAAGAAGTCCACCAACTTCTGTACCAAAGGATTGTAAATTCTATCATCTGAAACCAAAGGTGGGAATAGTATCAGAGCCTTAATTGTGGTGTATAGAAGGCAATGAGTAATAATGGGAACCCAAGATACATTTGTGAGAACTATACAGAAAATAAGCCTCCCAGTGATTTCACTTCATCCATAAAGGAAGGAGGGGAATACACTGGTCACCAAACAGAGAGCATGGAATTAGTAAACCTAGTTTGAACAGTTAAAATGACTTGATCTCCCCTCTTATACACATTGGACCTGATCAGTTTTTCAACATTCTCTGTACTTATTTTCTTTTTCATATTGATGCTTATCTCTGATGCATTTCGTCATTGTGGATAGCTCTCTTGAATTGGTTTTCTGTTTTTCAGTGTATGAAACTCAGGTATGATGACCCTATGGAAACAAGTAGAATAAGTGTTCCTAGGGGGTATAGGGGGAAAGGGGGAGTGGGGTAAGGGAGTTGATATCAAGGAGTTCAAGGAGAAAGTGAATGTTTTGAAACTGATTGTGGGGAAAAAAAGTCATACAATACTGCTTGATGTGAATGAACTATTGAATAATATAGTAATGGTGTTGACCCCCAATAAGCGGTTTGGGGAATAAAGGGAAAGAAATGATAAAAGAGGACGTGAGAAGAAACTATGAAACTTGCTTTTAGTCATAGAGTGACTAAAGCAAATGGAAGAAACAATGCAGTCAAGGAGCTGAATAGAAAATTTCAAAGGGCAGGTCAAGAAGACAAAGCCAAATATTATAACAAAATGTATAAAGACCTAGCATGAGATAACCAAAAGGAAAGAAAACACTCAACATATCTGAAACTGAAAGAACTCAAGGAAAAATTCAAGTCTCAAGGTGCAATTTTGAAAGATTCTATAGGCAAAATAGTGAGGGACTCAGAAAGCATCAAGAGAAGATGGAGAGAATGCAAAGTTACTATACCAAAAAAAGAACTAGCCAATATCCCACCATTTCAGGAGGTTGCATATGAGCAAAAGCCAATGGTGCTGAAGAAGGAGGTTCAAACTGAACTGAATGCATTATCCAAAAACAAGACCCCTACAATTGATAGAATACCCATAGAAATGTCTCAGAAAGCTGAAGAAGCACTGGAAGCACTCACTGGTCTATGAAATTTGGAAGACAGTTACAAGTAACTGGAAGGGATCCATAGTTGTGACCATTCCAAAGAAAGGTGACCCAACAAAATACTCAAAACTATAAAACGTTATTATTAGTATCACAAACAAGTAAAATTTTACTTAAAATCATGCAACAATGGCGGCTGTAGCACACTGACAGGCAGCTGCAGAAGTTCAGCAGAATTCACATGTGGACTTGCAACATGAGGTATCATTGCTGATGTTAGATGGATCTTGGCTCCAAACAGAGAATACCAGAAAGGAGTTTATCTGTGTTTTATTGACTATGTATACAAAGGCATCAGAATGCATGGACCATCATAACCTTGAGAAGAATGGGAATTACAAAACCTTCCATTGTGCTGCCATTGAACTTGTACATGGATCAGGAAGTAGTTTTGCAGACAGAACAAGGAAATACTACTTCATGTTTTAAAATCAAGAAAGGAGTGTGTCAGGGTTGTATCCTCTCACCATAATTGCTCAATTTAAATACTACAAAAATCATCAGAGAAGCTGGAATAGATGATGAAGTGTGCAGCAGATGACACAACCTTGCTTACTGAAAGTGCCAAGGTACTGAAGCACTTGCTGATGGATATCAAGAATTGTAGCATTCAGTGTGGATGACAGCAAATATGTATTACAACCCAGTGTAAAGGAGACCAAAAATACGCACAAGTGGACCAATAGGTGACATCATAATAAATAAAAGACTGAAGTTAGCAAGAATTTTATCTAACTTGACTGCACAATCAGTGTTCATAAAAGCAGTAGTCAAATGATTATCACATTATTTCAGATAAATCTGCTCCAGACAACGTCTTTAGAGTATTAAAAAGCAAGTATGTTACTTTGAGGAACAAAGTCTGAATATCAAACAAGGAAACCATAGAAAAATAGATGCATCTGAATTGTGATGGAGAAGAATATTGGTTGTATGGAAGAAGAATATTGAAAGTATTATGGACTGATAAAAGGACAAAGTAATCTATATTGGAAGAAATAAGGTCAGAGTGCTCCTTAGAGGCAAGGATGGCAAGATTTTGTCGTACATACTCTAGACATGTTGTCAGGAGAGACCAGTCCTTGGAGAAGGGCATCATGTTTGGTAAAGTGGAGGGATCGTGAAAAATAAAAAGGTCCGTGACTAGATGGATTGGCACAGTGGCTTCATCTATGGGCTCAGGCATAGAAACAACTGTGGGAATGGTGCAGGACCATGTAGTGTTTCTGTTGTGCATAGTGTCACTGTGGACCAGGGTTGCCTCATCTAACAACAACAACATTGGTGTTCCTCTGGGTTTATAACTGGCTGAACCACAATTCTATAACTGCTAGTGGTCTGGACTCATCAATTTAAAAAATCAGTGACAATAAAACCTCATCATAAATTGAAATTGTTTATTTCAATCACACCAGAAGATAGTGGAACAAAGCATGACCAGGTTTCCTGTAATCACCTCTCTTGCAATGGTTCCACCAATTTCCTCCTTTAACTCATACCTACTTGCAAATGGATCATCTAGTAAGAGAAGCTAAAGAAAGAAAAAGTGCTGGAATGTGATTTACAGATGGATTGACTTAATATGAGGGCATAGGCTGAAAATGGTCATGCCGGTATTGTAGTCACTTTTAGGGGTGACTTTAAAAGATTACGCTGACATCTAGTTGATTCTAACTCATAGTGATGCTATTGTACAAAGTAGAACTACTCCATAGGTTTCCTGGGACTATGAATATTTATTGCAGTAGAAAATCACATAGAACAATTGCTTTTTTCCAAGGAGTGGTTTGTATGTTTGACCCATTACCTTGTACGTGGCAACCCAGGAGATGGAACTTCTGGTACTGCTTATGTGTGTGCATTTTTTCACAAAGGAATAGTATTTCAAGTCGAGAATATATAACAAACTCATAACTAAGAGTGAAAGATTTGAAGATAATAATTGAAATTGATTGGGAGCCCAGAGACAAGATGTTAAGTGATTTTTAAGTAGGTTCTCACTCAGGGGGATTCTAAAGCACAACACAATGAAACACTTTCTTTTCCTATACCATCCTCACAATTGTTGCAACTAGTGTGTCAATCTAAATCATTGAATTTCATGGCACAGCTATTTTAACAAGCATGATGTCCTTCTCCAGGTATATGCCCATAAGGCAATTGAAAATACCATGACTTGGGTGAGATTAAACCTTAGTACTCATAACAATATGCTTGATTTTCTTTATATATATGCCATAATAGCCTTGATTTTCAGTACTCAAGAGGTCTTATGCTGCATATTTACATAATAGAATGCTTCTTTTGATCTCTTGACTCTTACATCTTTGGGCATTGATTATGGATTCTGCTAAGATAAGATCCTTGATAATGTCAATCTTTTCTCCATTCATTATGATGTTACACTATTGTTCCAGTTACGAGAATTTGGATCCTCTTTGCATTGAGTCATAATCCATACTGAAGGTTTCAATCCTTGATCTTCAAGAGCAAGTGCTTCAAGTCCTCATTTGCATGAAGCAAGGTTCTGCCATCTGCATGCTGCAAGTTGTTAATAAGCCTTCCTCTAATCCTGATACAGCATTCTCCTTCATATAACCCAGCTTCTCTAATCATGTTCTCAGCATGTAAGTTGAATAAATATGGTCAGAGGATACAGTGTGATCTTCAGCAGAATTTTTATTGCATGTGATATTAATGATATTGTTCCGTCATTTGAGCATGCTGTTGGGTCACCATTCTTTGGAATGCAAACAAATGTCCATCTCTTCTAGTCAGTTGGTCAATTACTTGTCTTCCAACTTTCCTGGCCTAGAAAAATAAGTATTTTCAGTACTTCATCAGTCTTCTGAAACATTTCAATTGTTCCATGAATTTGTGGAGCCCTGTTTTTAGCTAGTGCTTTTAGTGCAGCTTTTATTTATTTTTTTAGTACAATTGGCCCTTGCTTCTATGCTATCTCCTGAATTGATTAATGTTGACCAGACAAATAATATAGATCAAGTTCATGTATAAGGAAATGTGACTGTAGGTATAAAGTGCAAAGATCTTTTTTTAATTAAAAATCATTATATTGTGGTCTCGTACATCATTTTTCACAATACATAAATAAACATACTGTGCCATTCACTTTCACATGTCTGCTCCTGTTATAGTTCTCCAATCACCCGCCTTTTCCCTTGAGCCCCTGGTACTGGCTTTTCCATCCCTTCTCCACTTCCCCTGCTCTCCCCTCCCCACCAAGCCTCAGTACATTATTATTGTTCTGTCATATCTTACCCTGCCCAACCTCTCCCCCAACCCACTCCTATGATGCCTGTCCTTCAAATAGGAGCTTCTGTGTATATCCTTGCAGTTGGCCCAGTCTCTGTACCCCATCTTCTCTCCATTCTTCCAGTAGCTCCAATTTAACCTCTGGCTCGGAGGGGTTCATCCATCTTGGTTTCCCCATATCTCCAGCTTCCCTCTCTACTAGTGTACCTTCTCCAGTCCATCTGGATTTGTAAGGTACAGTTGGGACAATGACGGTTGGGGGGAGGAAGACTTCAGGAATTAGAGGAAACTTGTATGCATCATTGCTGCCCTGTTGTCCCTTGACTGGTCTGTCTCCTCCCCTTGCCTTCCCTGTAAAGTGGTGCTAAGCGAAGCCAGTCAATCACAAAAGGAAAAGTACTGCATGAGCTCCCTGAGGTAAGTAGAAACAGTATGCTGAGTATAAAAGAGAAGACTCCTATACCATAACACTTGGTCCAAGATGTAGGGTAAGGGGAGGAGGAAGGACCAAACCCAGAGAGACACACGCTGGGAGCAACACAGTAATGGGAGAAGGATGTGGGGGTGGAGGGGGTAAGGAAATAAAAGGGAGCTCAAAAGTGAAAGGATAACAGAGGGAATGGGGCACTAACCCACCCAGGTTGGTAGTTCTGGTCTTGTCTCCACAGAAACTGGAATGAGCTAGCAGTTCCTACCATGAAGCACCCAACCATGACGACAGCGTGGATGCATGGAAGGATGCAAGAAAAGAGAGAGCTACAGAGCCGGACGCAACCAGAGTCAGATGGACCCCATCCCTAGAAGTGAGCATGTAAAGATCTTTATAACACAGACTAGTACCCAGAAATAAGTGCCAACCATAAAAAACACAGTGGAAAGCCAAGCAGACAAAATAATTAAGTTAACTAACATTTGTCAACTTTTGCCAGTAGACATTTTAGAATCCAAAGGGAATGATCACAGAGGCAGAGATTGAGACTATGTAAAAACCAACCATACAGGATCTCACAAATGTTAATCCAGCTGTTGTTTCCCTTGACTCATCAATTGGTCAGCAATAAAAAATAACACTCAGCCTCCAATTTGACACTATTACTCAAGGCAACCAACTAGGTTATTGATATTGGGTTCCTCCACTTTAAAAAGTGAGTGACTTTTAAAAAGCGAATAACTTTTAATTTTTTCTATTTAGGACTAGGTTTGAATTGTTCTTCCAGAATATTTGCAAGATCTATTATCTGAGCAATTATAGCATGATTACTTCACAAGCATAGAATCCCACATGACATAGAACGCAGTGAAAATGTGGAAGTAGGCCCAAATTTGAATCCACTGGTCATATCTCGTAATGTATTATCTAAGATCAATAAGTATGAGAACAATGGACTACTAGATGCACAATTTAAGTGCCAGTTCAGGCAATACTCTGTTATAATTAGGGGCCATCCTTTCAGTGTAGTAGCCACACTAAATCATAGGGCTATATGACTATGTCTCCAGTAGGAAACATACATGTGCTCGTAAATGAAAACAGGAAAGCAGACATGACTCTACTTAACACTATTCCCAATGACCCACTTTGTGGCCCACAATGCTGACCTCAGATATAATTTTATATCTTTATATTAAAAAGATTATACACTGCAATTTGTAACTTGAATCTTTACTTCAAGAAGTAGCCAAAGTAATGGTAAATTAAACAAAAAGATAGCAGAAGGAATAAAATAATTATATAGTCTCAGATGCAGAGATACCATAAAAAAAATCAATAAAAGTAGGCTTCTGGTAGGTAAGATGTCCTCTCCTCAAAAATGCCTATTCCATATGGAACGTCAACAGTGTCCTCATGATCAACATGCTCAGATTGCAAGCTGAGCAATCTGAAATCCTTAGCAGGAAGAATTGGCCTTTACCAACTAAAGGAGTTATGTTTGTTCTTACACAATACCCTCAGAGAGGAAAATTTATGAAGCACAACTTACCTACTTGAGTGCTTCTTGATACTTCTTTATTTGGTTGTGTGTATAATGGATAAATACAGCAATTACTTTCTGAGAAGGGTATTGTTAACAAGAACTCAGGCATTTTCAGTTCACACTGCAGCTCTGCAAACTATGTAAACCATAAGTGAGGGTGAAGGGAATGGTTATTAGAGTAGGAAAGAAATGCAATGAAAGAAAAGCAATACCAGCTGAATGCCCAAGACCAACCGCAGCCGTCATGCCTGTAATTCATCCAGTAACCTCTCCTTCTACTTAGAAGAAAACCTCTCCTTCTACCAGACAAAAACAGAGGCTTTTTGGAAACCTGAAAGAGCTGCTTCCTGGATGGGTATGAAGAGTGGACCCATGTAATATAATAGGTTGTCAGTAGGTATGAAGTAATGTGTTCCTCATGGTCGTTTGAGAAATACCTTACATTTCAATGTGTTGAGCACATTTAGCAAACAGTTTTTTGTGTGCAGTATTTAATGACTCAGCTCAACTTTCAAGCCAAGCGAATGGTCTTTCCTGTCAGCACTTAGTCAATAACTAAGCAGAACCTCAGTACAATGGCCTCTCCAAGACCACTGCCATTGAATGGATTCCATAGCGACCTTATAGGGCAAAGAACTAATATGGGACTTCTCAAATTATCCTAACTTCCTGAAAGAGTTAGTATTTGTTATTGTATCATGATATTAGACTCTATCCAAACCTTCTGTCTTTCTCTTTGATTTTCACAAATGTCACATCTATCACGATCTGATGATCTTATTTCCTATTTTCTAAGATAGAAAATGAAAGAACAAGAAGCAATAAACAGTTCGGAAAAGGGCAAGTACATACACAAGTATAAAAGATTATTATTGGCCATTTAGATCAATAATAGTAGTATCTTGTGGGGTCTTTTCACCTTGGATTTAAATGTATGACAAGTATAACAAAAACAACAAATAAAAACATGAGTCAATACTAAATGAAATTCAAGTGGTGGAAACATTTTACAATTTTCAAGATGTTATAAAAATACCTGTTTAAAAAATACTTTGATAATTTGGCTAAGTAATTTCTAGAATAACCACAAAAATATACAAAAGTTATAATTATATAAAAAATACTTAGGTATATTTTTTAAATTTAATATACAATTCACACAACAGAAAACTTGGGACAGGGGGAAGAAAAAACGAATAAGGTAGACAGGAAAGCAAAAAGTCAAATGCATGATGGTAGACTCACAATTGTCATAATTACATAACATAGAAGTAAATTGACTAAACATTCCATTAAGAACAAAAAATCAGTAAGTTTAATTTTTAAAAGAAAATTTAAAGTATCAATGACAAGAAAAATATTTCTGCTGTATTAATATTTGAAAAATTTAAGGAACCAACTGTAAAAAGAGATAAAAGAAGCCATTCATGGTTATTAAAGTATCAATTCAACAAAAAGATACAAAAATAAAACTTATATGCACCTAATAAAAGGACTTCCATACATAATACAAAAGTTAACAGAAACGAGACATACATTAAAATTTACACTTGAATATTTTTAAATTATTTATCAGTATTTAAGGTTACAAGCAGATAAAACAAAAAACACTTAAAAATATAATACATCAAGTTAGCTTAATTGGTGTACATAAGCACCTATATTAACCTAATTTTCTTAGTAATTGAGAGAGTTGGCAGATTAAAAAAAGAGATTTAAATATGTGACAAACCACGATGACCCAATAAGTATATATAATGCATTAAATGAAGTGACAGCAAAATATGTATTATTTTCCACTATAACTATACATTTACCAAAATTGACTGTATTCTCTTCTTAAAACAAGTCTCACAGATTTTTAAAAATATTCCATCAAATTATGTTTACTTAATATTAATAATTAGTATTCTATGAAACACATGAATGCATTTCCATGACTCATTTTCATCGGTTGATTCAGACTCATAGTTAAAAGTTTGTGTGTTTTTTTCAATAATTTCATTGGGGTCTCTTACAGCTTTGGGGTCTCATACACTCTCCCACTCCCCTCCTTCTCTCTGTCTCCCGACTCTTCCTTTCAGTCTTGGATGTGGTCAGACAAGTCACAAGCTTGCTTGTGCAGAGCCTGCTGCTGCCTGAGGACCAAGGTAAGAACAAGTTAGGATTTTTGTTTTTTAAGTTAGGAAGTCTATTTTTTTTTTTATTTTGCATGTAGTAGGTCTTTTTTTTCTTCTAAAGTTAGGAGGTCTTTTTTATTTTGAAGAGAGGTGGCACCTTTTTTTGAACTTAGGAGAGGTTTTTTTTTAAGTTGGTTAGTTGGTTGGGAGTGGTTCTAGGACAGTTGCATCACAGTGAAAATACAAATAGTCAGCGCTCAGTGCTAATGCAAATTGCCAGTGTTCAGTGGCAATGCAAACTGTCAGCGGTCAGTGTTAATGCAAATGATCATTGCTCAGAGTTATTCCATAGGGACTGCAAACTGGTAATCTACCGAGGGCCCCATGGGAACTTAATCTGGCTCTGCAGACAGCCAAGAAGTAGGAAACCCAATTTAATTGACAGTAAGTGCATTTATATTCTGATTGCTATTCAATTGTGTATGATGTTGTATGTTGTGTGCTGTGTAAGCCCCAGTTCACACTGTTGTGATCTCTGAGCAGTGAAAGTTCAGCCGTCTGCTTGTACTATTGAACTCGCATTAGATTTAGAAGAAAAAAATCATATGTGTCTTCTTTTTTCCTGAAGTGGAATCTGATCGCATGGGTCTTCTCACTTATGTGATAAGATGCCTGTGAGAGTTCACAGATTGCAGTGTGGTTCATGCAGGGTAGTATGAAATGGAAAGTGGTGGAGGAACTGGCTCAGTAATCATGTTGGTTCCCGCACCAAGCCAGTGTGAGCCTGAGGTAAAAGCAGGGCTCCACCAATATAGGCACTGGTGGGGCTGAAATGATGTGTCCTGGCAAGGCTGCATTGATGGACACAGATCAGACTGCATTAATGGGTGCTAATCAGACTGCATTGATTGGCAATACAGTCTGTAAGTCTCTGTGTGGGCAAAGTTATTGCTGGTATATTGTTTTTACAGTGATATATATATTAACATTGATATTTTACAAATAGTAGTTAATAGTAGTTAGGAATCCCTAGGAAACAACGATATCAAGATAGAGAAAATTTGACTCAGAGTGTAGAATATTTAAAGAACAGTGGACTTATGATTACTTTTTCTTTCTTTTTTTTCTTTTTTTTTTAGGCATCATTGCCCTCTGGTGGTGGGAGTAGGAGGTCCAGCCTTTGCTCCTGTGGAGCTGGAATTGAACCTCCATCCCAGTGGGCTGCAGTCCCGCACACAACCACTACGCCACTGGGGCTCAGCCCCATGATTACTTTTTCATGCAGTACAAGGAAAAAGCTGTGTGTTTGATATGCCACAATATAGGGTCTGTGTTCAAAGAATACAATTTGTGCCGACACTGTCAAACTCAACATAAAGATAAATATGACTATTTGGTCAAAGAAGTGAGAAAAGATATAATATTTAAACTGAAAAACACATTAATAACTCAGCAAAATACTTTTTTAATGATTTTATTGGGGGCTCTTACAGCTCTTAAAACATACATCACTTGTATCAAGAACATTTGTACACATGGTGCCATTTTCATTTCTAAATATTTTCTGCTGGAGCCCTTGTAATAAGCTTCTCTTTCCTCCTTTTTTTTTAACAAATCATTTTATTGGGGGCTCATACAACTCCCGTCACAATCTATACATATGCCAATTGTATGCAGAACACATTTGCATGCCTATTGCCATCATTACTCTCAAAACATCCTCCCTCCACTTAGGCCCCCAGTACCAGCTCCCCATATTCCCCCTCACTCCCACTCCCCATCCTCCATGAACCCTTAATAATTTAAAGATCATTATTATTTTTTCATAACATATACTGTCTAATGTGTCCCTTCACTCATTTTCCTGTTGTCCATACTCAAGAGAAGAGGTTATATGTATATCTTTTTCATATTGTACACTGTCCGATGTGTTCCTTTACTCATTCTCCTGTTGTCCATACTCCAGAGAGGAGGTTATATGTAGATCCCTGAAATTGGTTCCCCTTTCTATTCCACTGTCTCTTCATTCTCCCAGTATCACCACTTCCACCACTGGTCCTAAAGGGATCATCTATCCTAAACTTCCCATGTTTCCGGCTCCAGTGTACATTCCCTGGTCCAGCTGGATTTGTCAGGTAGAATTGGGATCATGACAGTGGGTGGAAAAAAGCATTTGAGAGCTAGAAGAAAGTTGTATATTTCATTTTTACTACATTGTACCTTGACTGGCTCACCTCCCCCCGCAACCCCTCTGTAAAGGGACATCACTTCACCTATTGATGAGCTTTGGGTCCCCAATCTGTACTCCCCCTCATTTATAATGATATGATTTTTAGTTCTTTGATCAGCAAAATACTTTTGTGAAGCAGAAGCAACTAAATATTTCATTACTGCGAGCAAGTTTTCAAGTTGCCATGCTAATAGGATGCACTGGCAGACATTTGTGGAGGGAGAATTTGATAAAGAATGGCTTTTTTCTGTTGCCAAAGAGATGTGTCCAGAGAAGGCCGATTTATTTAGTACTGTGAGTCTTTCAGGACTTACAATTACACAAAAGATTCAAGAAATGGGAGACAATTTGAATCAGCATTTGCAAAACTGCAAAAATAAGTTTCCCATTTTTCCATGGCACTCAAGGAAAATAATGATGTTGGTGATTTCACACAAACTCTAATTTTTACTCATGGGACGAATGATTATTTTGAAGTCACAGAAGAGCTTGCTGAATTCTAAAGAATCAAAGGAACAACTATAGGAGAGGATATCTATGTAAAGGTTTGCCAAACTGTGATTGGTTTGGAGCTGGACTGGGCTAAACTAGCCAGGGTGACAATTGATGGTGCTCCTAGCATGGTGGACTCTAAGAAAGGAGTAATTGGTCACATTAGCAAAGAGATGTACAAGCATAACCATTCTCATCCAATAGCCATACACTGCCACATCCATCAACAAGCACTGTGTAGTGGGACTCTGAAGTGGGATGAAGTGGAACTCTTATGAAAATTGTGGTATCTTGTGTTAACTTCATTAGAACTAATGCACTAAACCACAGACAAGTTCACGAATTTCTTTCTGAGCTAAATGTTCCCTCTGAAAATGTTCTGTACCACACAGAAGTCCATTGGCTGAGTCGAGGGAGAGTTTTGAAATATTTCTATGACTTACTTCCTCAGATTACAGTTTTTCTGCTTTCAAAAAACAAAGAAGTACCAGAGCTCAATGATGCAGAATGGAAATGGCACCCTGCCTTTTTTGACAGATGTAACAGAGCTAAAGAGTTTCAATGTGTATCTTGAAGGAAAAGGGAAGCTCCTCTATGATATGCAATCAAAGATGAAAGCAGTTGAAGTAAAATTAGGCCTCCTCATCAAACAAGTGAAGGAGGAAAATTTCTGCCATCTCCCCACAACTCAAAATCTGTTAGTGAAAAAAAAACATTGGTTGCATTCCCAAACAAAATATGAATGCATTCACTGGAAAAGTTGCAAAAGGAGTTCCACTTTAGATTTAAAGAGCTTCATCTGCATGAACAGGACATACAGTTTTTCTGTAACCCATTTTCTATTGAAATTGAAAATGTGGATATAATTTACCAAATGGAACTGGCTGATCTGCAGAATTGTGACTCTCTGAAAGACGCATTCAACTCAAGCAGCCTTCCTAATTTCTATGCATCTCTCCCCTCAGAGACATATCCTAATCTCAGGAACCATGCACTCAAAATGGCAACCATCTTTGGCAGCACTCATGTCTGTGAACAGACTTTTTCCAGAATAATAAAACCTCCAACCAGATCCAGACTAACTGAAACATACTTGCATCACTTGTTATGACTAGCAGCAACAAATATGGAACCACACATTGACCATCTCTTTAGCCAAAAGCAGGCCCATAATTCCCATTGAAATACTGGTAACTTTGTTGATTTAACTTTACTTGTTCTTCATTTTAAATATTATATTTTTCCCATTTTGTTTTGTTTTGCTTTTACTTCAAAATAAGATATGTGTGGTGTGCATAGAAATTTGTTCATAGTTTTTTTTTTAACCATAGTCAGGTCCTCCAATGGTCAGTGAACTGGACAGTGAACTGGACCACTGTTTAAAATGTTTGAGGATCCCTGAATTACATAATCAAGTCCAGAGGACTCCCTGAGGTTACTTGCCAGAGTCACTCTTGGAGATTTGAACATACATCATCTTGGAGATCACCTTATCACAGAAAAGTAGAGTGATACAATAAAATATATATTACTGTGGTATTATATAATCGCTGGTCAACTTGAGGGTGTTTATTGTGAGTGAAGGGATGATGTCTAGACTATCATTCAGGTCATGGCCAATGATGCCTCTGTGTGCACCTGGCATTTTCATGAGGATTATGGAAACTTCATCTCTTCCTCCCTGGAAGTAGGATATGCTCTCTCTCTGTCACACATTCCTACGGACAAGCCATGTGGGGCCACCCTGTAGGCAGCCAGAGTCCTGAGGATGTAACAGAGGATGCTTCCACCTCCACTGAACTCACAGGATATTCTACCCACTGGCCTGTTTCCTTCCTGAATTCCACATCATTGCATGTGCTGCGTGTCTGAAGAGAAATTCATGGACTAATATCAAACTTATGGGCTAATATTGAACTTATGGTCTTGGCCTGAACTTGGCTGGAATGTGTTATTGATGTACAATTACTTCTTGATATAAAGTTCTCTCTGATATATATATATATATATATATATATATGGATTTGCTTCTCTCATCAATCCAGATTGTGACAATTATCCATTAGTTCAATGTTTTGCTAAAAATTACATCTGCAGAAGTCCAAAAAGTTAGCAATGGATTCAGAGTGAAGAAAGGAATTCAGGAGCAAGAAAACTCATATGCTAGTATTAGTCAAATGTGTAGTATTTTGAAACAACCAAAGCCCAATTTAAAAAAACTGTTGAAACAGTGCATATAATGTAGCTAAGATCCCAATCAATTTGTAATAATGATCTAAAATTAGTAAATCGAGCTTCTACTTGAAGAAAAAACAGCAATGACTAAAATCAAGTAAGATGAAAAGAACTAAAATAATAGCAGAAACAGATATCTAGAAAATCAACAAAGCCCAAAATTGGCATATATAATTGCTTAGTTAAAAAAAAGTTAGCTGAGCCCTGGTGGCATAGTAGTTGTGCGTGAGACTGCAGCCTACTAGGATGGAGGTTCAATTCCAGAAGTGGCTCCACAGGAGCAAAGGCTGGGCCTCCTACTCCCACCACCAGAGGTCAGTGATGCAAAAATAAACAAACAAACAAAAGTAAAGGTGCACATATACAGAATCATTTATCCTTAAGTTACCATGTAAATGATATTGTGCTTAAGACAGAACTTACAAAGATGAATAAATGCCTCAACTCAAAGTCTCATGGGTTGAGAAGAAGCTATTACACTATATATAATATCACATTTTAAATGCATTCTCAGAGGCCTAATCATATTGCTGAATAATATCTGAGCCCTGATGGCATAGGGCGTCATAATTTGAGCCGCAAAGCACAGGTCAGCAGTTCAAAATCACCAACCACTCTGCCTGAGAAAGATGGGGCCCTCTGCTCCAGTGAAGCATTATGGTCTTGGAAAACCACAGGGGCCATTATAGTCTGTTTTATATAATTGTCAAGATTCAGAATTGACTGGATGGCAGTGAGTTCATTTTGCTATTTTTATTTGGTAGCAATACCTGGGATCAGAATAACCACTATTCAGAGAAATCATCCCTGAAGAACCAGTTTGGATCTTGGATTATCATCAACTCAATCCTTACTCCCAGGAATCCTGAAGGACATGGTAGAACTGCGCCTGTATGGAAAGTCTCTACTTCTTTACTGGAGTAGAAAGTCCCATCTTTTTCCCTCAAGGATGCTGGTGGTTTCAGACTGCAGACCCTGCTGTTAGCTGCCCACTGAGTAACCTCTAAATCATGAGGACTTGAGGGGGGTGGGGGGGAAGATGAGATCATTGATACGCTATATTTTGACAGGGAGTTGGGATAATACATGAAAAAGGTAAGAAATATGAGAGGCTCATAATTGCAAGACATAAAATTAGTAATGTGGAATAAAACTATATTGCAGGAAGCACATTGGTAGTTCCGTAATAGAATTCTGGTCTTCCATTGGGAGACTAGGGACTTTTGGTACCACGATGGGCTGAGCCATGGGACGCTAACTGCCATGTTGTTGATTCAAGCCCATCACCTGATCCTTGGTGGAAAGATGAGACTGTCTGCTCCCATAAAGATTTGTAATCTTCATAATCATAGCAATCAGTTCCATGCTGTCCTATAGGCTATGATTTGGAATTGACTTGATGGCGATAGTTGTTTTGTTGTTGCTGTTTATTTTTTGTTTGTTTAAATGCAGCAGACACAGGTTCAATTCCACAAGGAAAGCATCTCATGTACAGTCACTCCCATCTACCAGTGGAGACTTGTGTGTTGCTATGATGTTGAGAATATTCCAGCAAATAGGCCAAATTAAGACAGATCATGTAGCTGTCACTTTTTTGTACTGTGGTGACTCGAGCATTGCTGTGCTGCTAGAAGTTATGCCACTGTTGTTACAAATACCAGCAGGGTCATAATAGTAAACAGGTTTGGGTGAAGCTTCCAGACCAAGAACAAACTAGGCAGAAGACCTTCTCTACCTCTAAGAGATTAGCCATTTAAAAAATCATATGGGTAATAGTATAGAACTCTCTGATATAGTGCCTGAAAATGAGTTATAGATGACTCAACAAACAAACGTGAGAGAGCTGCTTCCTCAAAGTATAATTCATCTTAATGACATAGATAAAGTACAGCTTTGGGGACTGGATTCAAAATAAGAAGAAAGAAAGAGCTGCCAGCCTCCTTTAATCCTCAGAATGGGGAATGCACCAGCTAAGAATCTCAGATAATTACAAGTCATAAAAATGAAATGGAAGGCATAAGATCAATACCGCAAGCATTGGTGAACTGAGATGGGCTGATATTGGCCATTTTGAGTTAGTCAATCATAATATGATCTATAAACCTGGGAATGATAATTTCAAAGGAAATTGTGATTGATCATCAAAACAGATATTTCAAGATCTATATTTATGTGACATATATACATATATATACACCAGTAAGGAAGTCCAGTTAATATCATGATTACTCAAACACATGCTTCAAACACTAAAACCAGTGATGAAGAAATTGAAGAATTTTACCAACTGAAATTGAACAAGCATACAATCAAGATGCATTGATGATCGGTGGCAATTGGAATGCTAATGTTGGAAACAAAAAAAATATGAACAGTTGGAAAATATGGTCTTGGTAATAGAAATGAAGTGATCGTGTCATAGAATATTGCAAAACCAATGACTTCAGGGCTGAGGCACGTTGGTGTAGTGGTTGAGTGCGGGACTGCAGCCCACTGGCTTGGCAGTTCAAACCCAGCAAGGCTGGGTAGCTCCCACGACCACCAGAAGGCAGTGATGCGCCCCCCCCAAAAAAACCCAATGACTTTGTCATTGCAAACACCTTTTACAACAACAAAAATTGCACCTATACATATGAACCTCACCAGATACAATATATGGAAATCAAATTGACTACATATATAGAAAAAGACAATAGAGAAGTTCAGTATCTTTAGGCAAAACAAGGCCAGGGACAATCTATAAAACAGAATACAAATTTCTCACATGTAGTTCAACTTGAAGCTTGAAAAAAATTAAACAAGTTTACATGAGCCAAAATATGACCTTGAGTATCTCCCACCTTAATTTAGAGAGCATCTCAATAGTAGGTCTGACACCCTGAATGCTAAAGACCTAGTGAATTGTGAGACGACATCAAGAATATCATACATAAAGTAAGCAAGAGATCATTAACAATCAAGAAAATAAAATGACTAAGTGGATGTCAAGAGGATAATGAGACTTGATCCCAACTATAAAGTAGCTAAAGAGAATAGAAGGAATGATGACATCAGAGAGTTGAACAGAAAATTTGAAAACTCAGCTATAATAGACAAATTAATGTAGCATTTACTATTTTATGTCAAGAAATTTGGAAGGCGGCTGCCTGGCCAAATGACTATAAGAGATTAATATTTATGCCAATTCCAAAAATGTTGACTCAACAGAATGTAGAAATTATTAAAAAGGATATTAATATCACATGCAAGTAATGTTTTATTGAAGATAATTTGAAAAACATCAATAGGAAACTGAAGGAAGAAATTCGTATGGGATAAAGAAAAGGACATGGATTGAAGGATATCCTTACTGACATTGGATGGATCTTGCGTAAAAGCAGAGAATACCAGAAAGATGTTTACTTGCATTTTATTTATTATGCAAGCACATTCAGTTATGTAGATCCTAATAAACTATGGATAACATTGCAATGAATGGAATTTCAGAACACTTCATTGTGCTTATATGGAACCTGTACATAGACCAAGAAGCAGTCTTTAGAACCAAACAAAGGAATACTGTATGATTTAAAATCAGGAAAGGTGTGCATCAGAGTCATATCTGTCACTATACTTTTTCAGTATATGTGCTGAACAAATGATCATAGAAACTGGATTATATGAAGAAAAATGTAGTATGATGAATAAAAGAAGTAAGTCTTGCTAACATCCATGCTTTGCAAACAGCACTTAGTTTTCTGAAACCCAAAAGGTCTTGAAATACTTTCTGGTGAAGATCAAAGACAGCAACTTTCATTATGGAAAGCAATTCAATATAAAGAAAACAAAAATCCTCACAACTGGAAAACATCATGATAAATTGAGAAAAGATTGAAGTTGGAAAGGTTCTAATTCTATTTGAATCCACCATGAACACTCATTTACCAACACACACAATCAACAATCAAGCAGCAGGCAAGAAATTAAATTTTGCACTGCATTGGACAAATCTGTAGCACAAGACTCCTTTAAAGTGTTACAGAGCAAAGACATCATGGCTTGACTCAAGCCATGGTATTTTCAGTCTACTCATATCAATAAAAGATGGACAATGAATAAAGAAGACTGGAGAATAATTGATGCATTTGAATCAAGATGTTGGTGAAGAATATTAAAAGTGCCATGGACAGCCAGAGAACAAATAAAAGTGTCTTAGAAGCCAGAATGTTCTCTAGAAGTATAGAGGGTGACACTTGACCATAATACCTTGAAAGACCCTGCCCAAGAACAGAACACCATGCTTGATAAAGTAAAAGGTCAAGAAAAAAGAGCTGGACTGACACAGGGGCTGCAGCAAAGGTGTCAAATATAGCAACTGTGCAAATCATATAATGTTGAGCGGTCTTCCCTTCAGTTGTGTACACGGTTGCCACGACTCAGCACTCATTGGACAGCACTTCCCAACACAACTAGAGAAAGAAGAGACTAGCAATGTGTTTCTAAAAATTAGCAAGTAAAATTCCTACCAATCACAAAGGTCATATCTAAAACTGGTCATGGAAATGGTCCTGTTTCATTCCATGGGTGCATGGAGTCACCATGAGCCTAAAGATAGTGAACAACAGCAAGCTATATTACCAAATATATATCATAAATATTATATAAGTACATTATATTGCTGTATATTAATAAATAATTTAGCACTCGTGATTATTAAATGGAAGTTATAAAATCAGGGAAGTTTTAGAAGTTTATTTTAAAAGTTTATGTGACTCAGAGACTGTCACACACTTCTATATCTTCTAGGCTTCCCCATGAGAAACGTTCCCCGTGGGAGCCATTGAAAAGGATAGGAGCATGTCAGGTCCCATCAGTGCTGGTGGGGGGAGGGGGGGCAAGAAAGGTTGAAAATTGCTGCTTCAATGCTAACATGGTAGTGAGCTGAGAAAAGAAAGATGTGGTCCTTATCAAAAGCAGAGGCAGAGTTTTCAAGCTATTTCTAAGTTGAACATAATGGAAGCTCGAGTCTGATTAGGGGTGCAAGATAAAGTCACTCTTCCAAGTATGGAGACTATTATCCTGGTATATTTTTATCTGCATTACCACCTTGTCTCTCCACTGGCATCTACACTTCTGGAAGCAGCTCATTCTTAATGACACAACACCTTAATGTTAAATGCAGTGAGAAATACCCCTCAATGTGTATTGTTTCTAAGCTCATGATTTTGTGCTTTTTTTAATCAATGAAGGAAGCTCTAAAATAGATCTCTGGTGAGATGCAATCACATCAAAACATACAGCTTCTATGTGTGTGTTTTACATGTTTTGCCCTTTAAATATAATTTATATTACCCTAAGAAGTTTGGGCTTCTTCACCATTCATCTATAAACATATTCTGTTGCCAGACTCTTTGAGCATTACATTTGACAGGCTTCATGATCCATCTTTCCTATTAAAAGTCTGCACCATGAATAAATACTGCCCCCAGTAGTTAGCTAAAATGGTATCCTGCCACCTTTCACCCCTTTTGCTCACAAAGTAATCTCAACCTAGTACATTAAGGGAAAGATCAAAGTGATGTTTCTGTTTTATGTACAGTAGGTGCAGCAAGCTCATTTGTGAGACTCTACTCTCCAGGGTAGAGATAAGGCATGCAAACAGTTAGTTGTGGCCTTTCATCCACAAAACAGAGTCCATAGTAAACTATGCGTGATGCACAAGAGATAAATAAATAAGGGATGTAGAAATCAACATGAAGAGGGAAAAGAGGCAGAAACTAGACAGACTTTAAACATTTTCTGGACATTAAAATGTCACATTATTTAAAGAGAATAATTATTATTGAGTTTAAATGTCTTTGTAGGCACCATATGGAAAATAGGCCATGATAACTCTAACAAACCTGAGTCAGGGTATCATGTAAACTCTAATTCATATTTTAATTCTTAAAACTACCCTGCAAGCAACTTCTGGAACCACGTTTCCAAATCTAAACCTGATTTACATCTCCAGTTATAAGTTTCATCACTGCATGGTTTTGTTGGAACATCAAACATTGTTCTTTTTTTTTTTTTAAAGAAATAACTCCTTTGCTATCAATGTAACTTTATCTCAGAAATTGAAGATCACATTTTTTTAATAGTGGAGCACATTTGTCTTTTCTCTTTGTCCTTTTATCCTTTTAATAGAAAAATCACATTCACTCCATCCAGGATATGGGATGCAGATACCCAGCCACTTCAATGAACATCCATAGGAAACTGGCAGATTTGACTAAAGCAGGCCAACTTTATTTTGAGGATGACTTCAGATTTGGGCCAGGTGCTTGATTATACAAGTCATAGAGCCTAGCACTATATATATATATATTTTGGCATCACTGCTCTCCGGTGGTGGGAGTAAGAGGTCCAGCCCCACTGCTGGAATTGAACTTCTGTCCCAGTGGGCCGCAGTCCCGCGCACAACCACTACGCCACCGGGGCTCAGCCCCCTAGCACTATATTTAACATAATATTTTCTTTCAAGAAAAGTTCATTGTATAATTGACATTATCCCAGGCATGCCAAGTATCCTTAAAATAACATAAACCCTATATGGACAAATTGGGACCTATAGGAAACACCCTCAAGGATGTTTCAAAATATTTTATCAAGGGTGCTTTGAAATATTTGATTTTTTTTGCTCATGTTCTACATGATAAACTACCCAATATTAGATTTCAATAACCCTTCAGAATAAGCACATCCATGAAGGATCCATTTCTGGTTTTTTTTTAACATTATCATTTTTTTATTCCAGTTCCTATATTTACCTTTTTCCCTATTCCAAATGTTAGTCTGTTTCTGTGATTTATATCCTTTTTTGACCAGGATGCAAAGAAGTCTGCTTCCCCCTTTAAAAAGTGAAGGGATGTACGTAAGAAAGGGGAAGAGATGGGGGTCTCCCTTTGAGAACAGCCAGAAGGAATAGGAGGATAATGACATCACAGAGAAATCTGGAGTTCCTTGAAGAACTGAAGACATGAAAGCCATCAATGTGTGCTGAGTTTCAGGATGATCACAAGCTTTCTATAAGTTGGTTTTGCTCTTGAAAGAATTCCTGGGGGTCAGTAAACACTAAGCATAGGAGTTCCCCGTTTTCAAAAGAGTCATATCCTAGCAGATCAGCACTGTAAGTCAGCATTGACTCTAAGTCCACGTTGACTCCAAAGCAGTGGGTTTTTTGTGATCATTTCTTGTCTTACTCAGTGTTTTGAAAGAAAATATTGTATGGAGGTAAAAATATTGAACCTAATTACTTTCTGGCTAATTCATTATATGCATAACCTTGGACAAATTATTTAGTTTTCGTATGCTTCTGTTTTCTTTTAGAGAACATAGATATAATGTGAACAACTCAGGTAATAATGGAATTACTTGACCTAAGTTGTGTATTTAAGACAGAATCTTATAAATATTAGCTGCAATGATAGTTATTAATGATACTTTTCTTTATAATAATCAGTCAATTTTGATCTTGTAATGTTTACTGATATGGCTACATTAAAAAATACTTCTTGACATTTTGTATGTGCAAAAGTTATTGTTACTAACAGCATATACACCATATTCCCTTTTCTTAGTCAACTTCTTAGTTCATCATCTTGATGAAGTCCTTCTGGAATGCATCCTCTGAATGTTGGACAAGATATGCCATAAGTTGTCTAACTAGATTCTGCCTTACTGCCCATTTTATCACATACTCTCACATTTTATCACATGTCTCTCACATTCTAAGCACTGCATAAATGCTCAGTGATTATTTTTGCCTTCTTTGTCATCATTCTGCAGGGCAAGACTCAGGAAGAGCAAATATTAAATCTATAATAAATGTCTACTTTGTAAAAGGTTGAGTTTCCAAAGTTTTGACATTTTATTGTTTAAGAGCTCTAATAATTTTAATGGCATGTGGAAAAATCATAAAAACCATTTAAAAGCATATATTTGAATATATATAGATACATTTAAATCAGGATAGAAGTAATTTCTTTCAAACATATCACCTAGGCATCATGCTTTGACTTTTCATACACAGATATTCTGATTCAAGGGCTTTTGAAAACTCAAGGCTATTCAAAGATACTTGTAGAATAACATCTGAAATAACAATGCTTCTAAGTACAACACAACATCTGATTCTGTAATTTATAAAAAAAGATAATAAAAAACTCAATCACATACAATTCTGAATTTTTCACACTTGAACCTGAACTATTTTTACTTAGTAATCTTCTAGAGGTCTGTCACAAATGTTTTCATAACTTGTAGAATTAAAGCTCTAGTTTGATTGTATGCCTTATCTTTTTATTACACTAACTCTAACACTCAGCACACCAGAATTAATCAATAAATATTTATTGGATGTTGAATGGATGAAAACAAAATCTTCAAGGAATACTTGGTACTAAAAAGAATAAGAAAAATCACTTGAAAAGAGTAGTTTTTAAATATATAAAATTTCATATAATACTGGAAACCATGTATATTCCAGCTATCACTTGAAAAAACAATTTTACAACACAATATCAGGGTACAAATTTATTAGGCACATTTTCCTAGAATTATAAAAAATATTCTTGCTTCATACTAAAGGTGTAGCAGTTTAAATGTGGGGGAAATCTAAATAAGATATTTACTAATGTTTTCATGCTTTTCTAATACACAAAAGAAAGATGGGGCTTTTCATTCCTACAGAAGAGATATAGCTTCTAAAGGTCATGGGGCAGCTCTAGGCCGGCTGTAGGAATGCTATGATTTGGCCTCAAGTCAATGGCAGTCAGTTTGTTTTGGGGAGGTTTATTCCGCTATACCAAGGGGTTTTCAAGGGTTGTGGGAAACAGAATTAAGAGATAATAAGGCAGTGCTGTGATTCCATTCTTCACAACTTTTTGAAGTCCCATCAGAATAGATGTTCGATAAATGAACTGAATTTTTAAAGGAAACTTCTTGGTAAAAAGATAGACTTTAGGGCTGAGCCCCGGTGCCATGAGTGGTTGAGTGCGTGACTGTGGCCCACGGGCTTGGCGCTTCAAATCCAGTGGTGGCTCTCAGGAGCAGCGCTGGGTAGCTCCCACGACCACCGGAGGGCAATGATGCCAGTCCCCCCCCCCAAAAAAAAAAGATAGACTTCATTTGTTAGGTATATTTTAAAGGGTACATCAATAAGTTTAAAAATCAATAGTCAAAGAGTAATGCAAGCCTGCCAGGTTAAGCAAACTAAAAATTTCACTTATCCTCTGACGTTCATTCTTATGTATTTTCAGTTTAAAACAAAAAATTGTTTCCTATGCCTAATTAATATCGAATGTGATCTTATGAGAAATTCTAATAGTGGAAGCTATCAAAGTACAGTTAAATTTATATTCTACCAAATCATTTTACTTTGAGAGCCTTTGGAAGTAAAGTATGCTGGCTAATCCTTTCAAGTACTCTAAAACAAATGCAGAAGTACAACTCACAGACATTTACATATATACACACACATACATATATACTTCATTATTTATATTTGCTCTTATTTCTCACTACTCTTCATTTATACATTTAATTAGGACAAAATCAGGATGAAATTAACAGTGATAAACCACTGCTGTCACATATTATGATAGTCTTATTCTCAATCCTAGAATAATGTCTGACACAAAGTCATATATAAAGGAGATTCAGAAAGTTCCTGGGAAAAAGATTTAAAAACATCTTTCAATTCCAATTTTCACACATTTTTTGAAGTTCCCTTCACAGTAGATGCTAAATAAATGTATTGATTTTAAATAACTTTAAATATATGTCAAATATTATATATGGAGAGAGCAAGAAGAAACATAAAGAAGAAAAAGTGTCTATGAAGCATCAAAGAAAGATTTTTTTTAATACCTAGCCTGGGTGGCACAGTGGTTGTGTGTGGGACTGCAGCCTACAGGGTTAACTGTTCAAATCCAGCAGCAGCTCTCCAGGAGAAAGGCTGGACTTCCTACTCCCACCAGGCCAGTGATGCAAAAGAGAAAGATTCTTTTTAAAAAATAACTTATCAATTAAAGTGACAATGAATACTTGAATCATTTAGGCTATTGACAGGTTTTAGAGTAAATCCTTAATAGTTTTTGCTGGTATCCAGCATACAGAAACTAGTCCAATCAAGTAGAAGCGAGTCAAAAAATGAGCAGAGACATATGCATGCACACACACAAATTGAAATAAAATAAATGAGAATTACTTGAAATTATAATGAGACATAACAAGCAATCACAAGATCCAGCAATTTCCCTTGCTTAATCTTTTGTTTTAAAACTAGAAAATATTTTATAATGCTTCACAGATCATGTATATAACTTCCAGCACTGTTCACAGAATGCATTTCTTTCTCATTTGCATAGATTTCACTGTTTTTCTACTAGACATTTTTCTATCAATTTACTATTCATTCAATTAACATTTGTGGTTAGTATTTGAAGAATACTCTTGTTAGAGCAAATGAAGTAGAAAAACATCTCTATGGTAGACCAAGCCTCTGCCACTCCACAGGGGAAAGATGAAGCAGTCGGTCTCTGTAAAGATTTACAATCTCAGAAATCCTAGGGGCAGTGCCAATCTGTCCTTTATGGATGCTATGAATCGAAATCAACTTGAGACACTGTAATAGAAAATGTAATGGGGACAGGGGAGACAAATAAAGAGATAAAGAACTCAGTTTAAGTTCATTTAAGAAAAGAAACACAATTCAATTTTTCCTTTGAAAAGTACTGGTGACATTTCATAGTTTAGGAATTGAATGGACGGTTCCTGGCAGGATGGGAAACTAACATGGCCTTGTGGCACTATCTCTCAAAATCAACCTTGTAGATATTGCGGAAGAAAACTAGGCTATGGAAGACACAAACATTAAATATCTTTGGTGCATTGAAGGTCGGCAGAATTTGGTGAGGGGTGATGGGGCAATTGAGATGGAAACGAGAGATTTAGAGTGAGGAGGTAATCTCAGAATGGCAAAAACTTAGGGGTGACAAAAACAAAAGTAAAAGAATACAGTGCTAAATCTTGCAAAAATTTGCTCCATCATTACTAGGCAAAAGCAACAGGCATGTGGGGAACAGAGGCCTGGATTCGGCGGTGTTGTTAGATACCATTATGTCCATTGCAGCCCATACCCACCCTTTGTACAACAGAACAAAACACCATCCTGTAGGTCCTGTGCCATGCTTATAATTGAGTCCATTGTTGCGGCCAGTGTAACAATACATTTTGTTGGGAATTGTGGTTGTTACATAATCTTTTGTCAATTTGAGACTGTTAAGAGTACAGGGGTGGAGTTGAGACTGTCAATCAGGTCACAGCTTGATGACCTCATTTGGGCTAAGGAGATAAATAGCTCACTGGAGGTGGGACACCCGCCTCTCTCTCTGTGAGACATCCCAGTTGACAAGATGCATGCAGCTACGCTAGAGTCCTGGAGCTGGAGGAGCCACAGGGAACCCCGCCAGTGCTGAGATGCCTCCACTGCCACTTGACCCACAGACTTTCCTCCTATTGGCCTGTGTCTTCCTACTCCCAGTGTCATTGCATGTGTTCCATGAGCCTGAAGGGGAATTTGTAGGTTGGTCTTAGACATGTGAGTGAACGTCAGACTTATGGACTTGATATATACTGAGTTGGGATGTGTCTAAATATACAACTACTCTTTTATATCAAGCTCTTTCTTATACACATATAAGTGTCTATGCATTTATAGCCTCATCAAACCAGACTAACACAGTGATCTTTCTCTTTTTTAATGATCCTCTATTGTATCACACATGATGTCCTTTTCCAAGGACTGGAGTCTCCTGACAATGTGACCAAAGTACACAAGAGCAGTCACACAATCTTTGCTAATATCTGGTCAAGGAACATATTGTTAGGAACTGATGTAGACAAGAATGAACTCAACCTGCTAATATAATATTTGCTCATCAAACCCCCACCAATCTAAATCCTCATTGATTGCAAAGTTTAATGTAAAGAGACAGCATATCCCCAGTGGTATTTTCCACAAAGAGCTTAAAGTGGTATCCTTGATTGAAAAAGTTGCTTCCTCTAGGATCGTAGCCAAGGGGAAGATAGGTGGTCAGTTGTGCCTGGAGCAGTCTGCCATGGAGAAATTCTCTCTATTCTCCTTAAACTCACTAATAGAATTCATCTCCTCAATCACAGTCCAAATCAAGATCTAGGATAGTATAAAATCACTAGGATAGTATAAAATAAAGGCAAAATGCCGAGATATTTATAAGAACCAAGAAGAAAAAAAGAATACATGGAAGATGAGGCAACATCTGACACTAATTTATTATTGGAAGAGCTAGTCTAGTATTTAATATAATATCCAGAAAAATTGGGTTGATAAGATAGATTGTCACCGTGGTTGCAGCTGTGGTCTCAAATGTAATAACAACCATGCTGACGGTGCAGGACCCAGTGGTGTTATGTTCTATCGTACCTACAGGGTCCGTATGAGTTGGAACCGACTTGATGGTCTCTAACAACCACCACCAGAGAAATTAAGGAATATATTTTGAATACGTTTCAAAACAATCAAGAAAAAAATTTCACTTCTAAAAACAGAATAGTTGAACTAAATAATGTACATAAAGTGGATAAACAGCTGAAACCCTTCTAGTGTCTCTTGGAGCAGTCAGACTTCTCTTATGGAGAGAATCAAATTTAAAAAAAAAAATAGAATGACCATATGACCCAGGAAATTGCAGTGCAGGCTTATAACCTAGTAATGTAATATAAGGACAAGAATGGACAAATGCACACCTCTTTCAATGCAGCAGTTCACTAAGCAAAACAAGTGGAAATAACTATGTGCTCATGAGTGAATAAATTGATAAACAAAATGTGATGTAAACCTACAATGGAATACTACTACGCTAAAAAGAATAGTTTCAGCGCTGAGCCCCGGTGGTGTAGCGGTTGTGCGCGGGACTGTGGCCCACTGGGATGGCGGTTCAATTCCAACTTCACGGAGCAAGACCTGGGCTTCCTGCTCCCACCACCAGAGGGCAGTGATGCCCAAAAAACAAAAACAAAAGAATAGTTTCAGAAGCATGATCCTCTGGAGCCATCTTTTAACTAAATCACAGTTTAACTCAAAATATTAATGTTTACTTTTGAGTCCGGCCCTCTTTTATATGTTTATATGAGTCAGAATTGACCCAATGATGAAGTGACCAAATTTTAACATTGGTAAAGCAGGACACCATTGACCAGAGCGGTGGGTAGAGGGGGGTATATTCCCTTCCTGTTCTCCCTCAGTTCCCTAGCTTGTTGTGCATTCTTTTCAAAAATCAAGACTTTTTAAAAAACGCCATGGGATGCGGGAAAAATTGTTTAAAATCGGGACTGTCCTGCCAAAAGCGGGACGTCTGAATTTGTTTTCTGGATATAACCAAAAGGACAACACTCACTTAAAAGCCTTAACCAGAACTTATGGTGGGGGAAGGGACTGCAAGAATGAAGGGTGAGACAAGAAGAGAAAGACAATAAGAATATTAACAAAGGGTGGAAAGGTAACCAATAGCATTGAATATTATGTCTAATGAATGTCAGTTTGGAGTGGATTTTTCTATGTAGATTTTTTATCATAAATGCAATTTTAAAATTTAATAAATTAGACCTGGAGGGTGGAAGAAAAGGGTGATTTGGAAATATCAAAAGAGAGAGAGAATTATAACCACAAGGAACAAATCAACAACAAAGGAAGGGTAATGAGAGTTCCAGCCATTTCAATGACAGCACTGAGGAGATCCCTTCAAAATATTGAAAGAAAATTACTCTGAGGCAATCAAAGCAAAATTGAAACGTGACTGTGTGGAGAGACATTCACAGAACTAGAAGGCCTCAGAAGTGTAGGGTACAAGAAACTCCTTTTTGAATCTAGTCTTGAAGGTGGGAAAAAGAGATAAATGAATGCAGGAGAAATTTCCAATTTAAAAATGCTCAAATAACTTGAACCTGATTGTTACCTTAAAAATCAAAGAGGAAGAAAAATACTTAAAAGGGAAGTCTCCAGGACATCTTTTACTATTACAAAAGACAATACTCAGATCACAGACAACATGACCCCCGTGAGAGAAGAGACACAAAACAAAGGAGCAACAAAAGCTTAGTTTCATTGTATTTCTGGGAGGAAGGTACAAATATTGATAAATTAAGAAATCACTGATTATTTCCTACAGAAAATTTAAGAAGTCATTATAAGTAAATAAGCATAAGTAGCACTTCTATGTTAAAACAACCATTTCTAAGAACTACTATATAATTTATATGTGTGTGCATTGCTTTTTAACTGCCTGAGACATAAAATCAGAAAAAAGATTTGGAATAAAATATTTTATTATGTAAGAAGGCCCCAACTCCAAATGTCACAATATAATAGGAATATTATTTTGGAATATTTTTTAACAAGTATGAACATTTTTTAGTCTAAAGGATTGTTAAACATTGCTCCAGGTAATTTTTCAAAAACTCATAATTCTTTATAAAATTCTATTAGGAAAAAAAAATCTTATGAATCACAATAAGGAGATGCAAGACAAAGGACCAAGAGGTTCAGAAGTAGAGTTAAAGGGAAAAGATCACAGAAATAGCTTAAGAGAAAGCCTCAGAAGCACTTCTCTAAAAATATTAGTCTTGCTCAACCTTCCACCAGAAAAATTCAAGTAAACTCACTTGACTAAGACATTGACATTGACTTGACTAAGACTGGTGAGACAGTGTGATCAACTCTGGAATAAAATTATAAGAACAAAGGTAAACCCACAGTAACATGCTGTGTGTCAATAAGTTCAAATACATCTTCCGAAAACAGAAACAGATGAGTATATATAGCAGTATTTAAAGGTGACTTAAAATGCTTCACTGTTATAAAGAACATTTAACTAAATAAATTGGAATTAGAAAATCTGTCTGAAAATAATTGAAAGAAAACCAATTTGAGGTGGTTGAAGAGAACTAGAAAATTTTGAAAAGGTTCCAGACCTGAGAAAAACTAAAAATTGGTGCAAAAACTTTCAAAAAATGAAAATTAAAAAAAAAGTGAATAGAAGTAAAGTGAAATACAATGCCATAAGAATAATTAAACAGTAAAGAAATGAAAATCTATAAGAAAGGAAGACACAGTGTTCAAGTGCAACCAAGAGCTATAGAAAATAGTTCATAAGATTCAATAAAAATGAGTCACTGAGCAACAACAGCAAAAGAAAAAAAATGAAAACAAACTAAAAAAATGGAAGTTATGTACAAAATATAAAATGCTCTCTGGAAAAAAGGAGTCCCAAACAGTGTAAAAAAAAACGTATATATGTGTGCTGATTTTTTTTTTTAAGATACAAAGTTGGAGCACTACATCAAAAAACCAAGTTACGGATGAGGAAAATAAAATGATGTTGTCATTCGACTCTTCAATTTTAATGCTTATAAAAACAAAACCATTTTCATCTATGGTTTCAACTCATAAAGACCTTGTAGGATTTCCCAGGCTGTACACCTTAGCAAGCATTTTGGGGGAAGCTTTCCTTCCTGTCAAGATTAGTCTTGGAAACCTTAGGGAACAAGTCTACTCATAGTGCCTAGTGAGGCACTATGAATCAGAATTTACTCCATGGCGACAAGTTTGGGTGACTGGCCCTGTTTACAGAAGCGGTTACTCTCAGGGCAAAGGAAGAGTGGGAATATCTGGCTTTTGGTTAGCGGTCAAAATTCTTAACCACTGTGACACCAAAGCTCATCAAAAGAACAAAGCACTGCCCAGTCCGGAGTCATCCTCACAACTGGTGTGGTGTTTGAGTTCCTAGTAACAACTACTGTGTCAGTCCATCTCCTTGGATCTCTTCCTCTTTTTCACCGATCCTCTACTTGACCAAGGATGATGTTCCTCTCCACGTAGTAGTCCCGCCTATGTATAGGAAGCATTGTGACACTCAGTTGTCAAACTCATTCCGTTCCAAATTTGTGTTCAAACATCAAAATGTTCGAGAAATGAGCATATTTTCTCATAAGATCATTGTTTCTGAAAGTAAACTTATCAATGCCCATTTCCAAGACTTTAACTCACCATGGTAGCTTTCGTCCTTTTGCATATCACCTGAGTACTCTATTACATCAAGTTGTTTCTGATTTATGCAATTAACAGTAACTTTTCAACCTGTTTCCTGGTGTGGTTTTCGTGGTTCATGATTCTACATCTTTCCCTTTGTTAGCTGTTTTAATTACCCACGCACACCCCCAAAATGCTGACAATATCAATCTACAATATTGTATTCTTCCGTGAAATCAGACAAGTTGGCGAGCTGATTCATATTTCGCAAAGGTTTTTCGCTTTAACTGTTGTGATTCTCAATTTTCCTCCTAACTTTGCTGCTGGTATTACTAGCATTCTTAGGAACCATAGTTATGAAATGTTACTCAAATAAAGGGCAAAAATAAAAACCACGATGAGGAGTGTTTTAATGTATTAGCACAAGTACTATATGTTGTCTGGAGGAGAGTGGCGCTTACTCTTCAGTGTCTGTGGCAACTCACTCAGCCCTTACAGATCTTCTCAAGTTGAAATTTTCAGTCATGGAGCAAAAGTACAACATCGAGTAGATTTTATTCAAACTGTGCTGTTGGAGTAATGGCAAGCTGGAGCTCGGAGCCGTGTCACTGTACATGTGAAACAAGTAAAGTTTTCCTGTCTCTGTCTCTAAACAGTATTATGGTTGCAGTTCTTCCAAGACAGATTGGGTCATTCTTCTGGAAGTCCCTGGTATATCAGCTATTCTTCCCCAGAGTCAGGATTCGAAGCATCTGTCCCGGTTTTCATTTGCGTGTAAAGTAATCGAAAATACCATAGTTTAGATCAGTACCCCCTAGTCCACAGAATGACATCCTAGCTCTTTGACACTATCAGGTACCTGAGATTCTTTTAAAATGCGTACTAACATATTTTAAATGTACAAGGAAATCAAATACAAAGCAAATCATTTGCGTATAAAATTGTGTTACACCTCCCCCCCCCTTCCCTGGAAAATACAAAGTCAAACATATCTTTCATAGAATTTCAGGGAGTTCTTAACATCTTAAACACTAAGAAAATCATAAAATTTTAAAATTTATTTATCACAAATTTTTATGTGTACTCAAACTATATGGACTCTGTGATCCAGAAATATCTTGAACAACTCCACAGTATGAGTAAAAATTTACACCTCTATTTAAATCATTCATTTCCTATGTTTACTCTGTGGAAGTGAGGATACTGATGGGGAACGAAAATGTTTAGCTGTTGCTGTGTGCCAGCAAGTGGATTTTTGACTCATAGAAACCCCAAGTGACACAATGAATAGAACGGCCTGTCCATGTTTCCTTGGCTATACACTTTGCAAAAGTACCATTGGTTTAAACTATCAAGTTTGGGGATTAGTAGCAGGACACTTAACAACTGCACCATCCCGCTGCCTTTAAAGGAACCTAAAAGCAACTGAAAAACTCTATAGCCATGACACTAATTCTGATTATAGTGATCTTCTGGGCCCTGCCCCAGACATTTCCAAAGCCTTTGTAGATGCCGTTGTCACATCTTTCTCCTACAGAGCATCTGGTGGGTTCAAACGACCCACCGACCAGTTAGCAATTGTGCGTTTTCATCATCACACCACCAGAACCTCTTTGAAGCAGCGCAGGACCTCTTATCTGTCTTCTTGAGAGCTCTTACCAATACCTCGCCATTCCATAGTTTGATCACATCAAACAGTATTGCATAACTGCTGCTACGAGGCGTTTCAAAATAGTTTATTCTCGAGCACATAGTTTCTTCCTTATTGAGCACCTTGACATCACTTCCACGTTATCCCCTGTAGTAGTTACACATTTTCATTTAACTTGATAAATAAGTGTAGGGGTGGGGGTGGTCACAGCCTGATCATGCCTCCTTCTGGGAGTGGCCTTCTCAGGAGGATTCTGGGAAGGTCCTTTCTTTATCCCTGGCGGTGATCCACACTCTCTGCTTAGCTTTCTTGCTGTTGGAACACTCAGACCAGAAGGAGACACATGGAGACCCACGCCAGCACTAAGATGTTTCTACCACCACTGGATCCACAAAATTTCTCACCCACTGACCTGTGATCTTTCTGCATTTGGCCTGATTGCTATTGACTGCATGAGTCTGAAGATGGATGTATGGACCAGTATTAGACTTGTGGAGTAATATTGGACATATGGACTTGATCTGGACTGGGCTGGGTTGTTTTCTAAGTGTATAACTGTTCTATGACACGGAACTTTCTCTGATACTTAGATGAGTGTCAGTGAATTTGTTTCTCTAGTCAATCCAGCCTAATACACCCCCTTCCTCACCAAAGCCCCCAGGAACTCTGTTCTTCTTATTGTCTCTACCTAGCTTCATCGACCCTAAGTTTCATCGACTGAAGACCAGACAGTCATATAACGAAAATTCAACAGTTACTCAACGACATAATACATCAGAGAGAAACTCAAATTAAGAAATAAAAGGACAGAACACGTTGAAAACAAGATCAAGCCCCTCACATATGGGGGTGGGGGTGGGGGTGGGGAATCAAGTTTAGTCAGGTTTATTATTTTGCTCTTCTATAGTCATCTCTCCAATATTCTCTGTTTGGTGATCAGTTTATTCCCAACCCTCAATTATAGGTGGAAGAAAACCACCAGTTTCATCTCCTGTGTAACTCTTGAAAATGTATCTAGGCTTTCACTGACACCCATACCCTTCTGTAAACCAGTATCTCACAATTTAACCTCTGATATTATTCTCTCTTTCTGTTTTTGAATTCTGTAATTTATCACCCTTGGGACATGGATGCTGGCATGCCTTTTCCATGTGCATTTAGTAGATATCTCACTTCTATGGCTGCTTGTATGGAAACAGTTCTTAAGATACCAGATGCTATTCTATCTGATAGCCAAGCACCATCTAATTTTTTATCACAATTTGCTCTAGCATCCATCCCATATTTTCTGTTTTCTTCTTGAAAGTGAGTATTGAGCAGGGCAGTGTTGAAAAGCTAATTGTTCTTAAAGTGGAGATAGGCTGATTGTTCTTAAATTGGAGATAGGATTTCATTGAAGCTAAACTCAAGATCCATGCCCGAATCTATGTTTTTTATCTGCCTTTGACTCCACTTAGACACCTCCTTATTAATTTCCAATACAAAATCTTGGATATCATCTCGATGCACCATAAAGATCCCCATTTACAGTGTCATTGATTAGTACCTGATACTAATTTTTAAGACACTGTTGAGAGAGAATTATTGGAACAGTGCTCGTTAGCGATATATTGCAATACCAAATTATCAACTTATATGGAACAAATCCTTATGTGGTTGAGCACTATTTACACAAACAATAGTAGTTGATTTCCAGCCAAATTTATAATAATATTCACTTGTCACAATGTCAATCACAGGTCTGCTGGAATAAGACATGTCTTAATACAGCAAGTAGGGTACTAAGTCGATGTTTATCCACCTTCAAACACCAAGAATTTTCAACATTAAATCCTCAGGTTATAGGTGTGTTTGAGGTAGAGTCCAGTTCACCTAATGGGATTTCTACCTGAGACCCTTCTGGTGTGGACTTTGGAGCATGCTGTCCAATGAAGAGTCAGGATTTGATGCCTCAATTCCTGGCACTTGGTCTGGTTCGTGGGGGTTGTACAGAAGTGCACGCCAATGTGGCTTCATAAGCCCTCTCATATTTATGGAGGGGAAAGCAGTTAGATAGATCATGTAGGTGATCTGAATAACAAAATCCAAACGTCTTTTTTTCAATAAAAATAGGAAAAAGAAAAAAAATTCTGCAACTTTATATAAAAACTACCCAATCTATGGAAGTTCCTTAAATTTTTGTTTTATTATTTTTAACCAAGCGATAGTTACTACTATTAACCAAAAGATAAAGATAAATTTAGATGAAGAATGGTTACGTAAGTTACTCAAATTCTTGCAGTAAGATATAAAACAACCACTCCAAAACCTTTCCCTTCCATCTGGAGTTCATCCCACCATCTAGCTGCCTACAGCCACTCGTTATCATTACCATACTTCTCCACAGTGTCCTATTGCTTTACATTATGCTTTTGTATGGCAACTCTTTGAAATTTACAAGGCTTGGATCTATTGTATTTTTAAAGTGAGCAAAACAGAGATAGTTTCATGCATTCATTGACTATCTGTCAAATTCTTATTTTGTGACAACCATTAAGCTAATTCAGAGAATATGATGATGCAGTAGAGAGCTTACGGTTTGGCAATGAATGAAGATTTTAAGCAATTAATTGCATATGATATATTATTAAGGAGAGGTATATGTTGTTAAATATTTTTGAAAGACCCATATATTTTTGATGTGGATAAACATGATAAGTCAAAATGGGTAGGAATCATTTAGACAAAAGATGGGAAGGAGAGAAACATACATAAAACAATTTGACTTGAGCCCTCAGAAAGTGATGTCAAAATAATATGAGACATCAACAACCATTCAAATAATTATTATATTAATTTTCTATGAGAAAGGGGAAAGTAATTAAAGGAATCTACAGGGAAGATGATTTTAATTCCAACTAGGAGAATTAAAAAGGAGTTGGTAGTAGAGATGTTCTGGGAAGAAAAACTAGAATCTTTGCAATGAAAGAGGGGAGTGAAATATGAGACCACATGGAAACATGTAACAAAGCCATACAGAAAGGAAAGTGTAGGCCATGTCTGGGAAAGAATCAGTATAGAAAAATGAATGGAGCCAGCCTACAGTGAAAGGAAAGGATATAAAGAAATGATACCATAGAGTCTTGATAAAAGACAAATTATATTTAGTGCTGTCAATATTTGACTTATGGTTGGTTTCAGATTATAGCAATCAATATCATGCAATGAAATTTAAATTTTATTATACTGACAATGAGACATCAACTTTTTTTTAAGTAGGGGATAACATGATCTGCTATCCTTCTGGATACTATGTTGGTTGTATAGAAACTTACTGGGCAAGAAAAGATATTGGAAACAAGGACCCCATTATGCGTTTATTGCAACAATCAGGGCAAGGTCCATGGGAGCAGAGTCTGTCAGCAGCAATGACTATGGTACTGGAAAAGTTGTATGTTAGAGATACATAAATATGAATCAATCCATTGGGCTTAGAGGAATGGGAATGAAAATGTGCCTAAATGTCAGTAGATGAATGGAGGGAGTTACAAATTGCTATAATTGTTTACTATCAAGTTTTTATAGATCAAAACAATAAATAAAAGATGTTGAAATGAGACTAGGTATAGATCTTCTATTTATTTGAGTCTATAATTTAAAATACTTTTTTTCATCTTTCGGGTTTTTTTCAATGATTTTATTGGGGGCTCTTGCAGCTCTTATAACATTCAATACATGATTTGTATCAAGCATATTTGTACATATGTTGCCATCTTCATTTCCATATATTTTCTACTTGAACCCTTCATATAAGCTCCTCTTTCCCCTTCTTTTTTTCCCTTTCCCCCCCTTTTTTAAAAATAAATCATTTTAGTAGGGGAATCATACATCTCCCATCATGATCCATAAATACATCAATTGTATGCAGGCCATATTTGCACACTAGTTGTTATCATTTATTGTTTTGAACTATAAAAGCTTGATAGTAAACAATTATAGCAATTTGTAACTCCTTCCATCTAAAAATAGAAAACGTTGGATGGTGTAAGACATGATAAAATAATAATAATTTATAAATTATCAGAGGCTCACAGGGGGAGAGGAGGGTGGAGGGGGAGAGAAAGAGGAAAGATGAGGAGTGGATATCTGAGGCTCAAGTGGAAAGCAAATGTTTGAGAACAGTGATGCAAACAAATGTACACAAGTTCTTGACACAATGGATGCATGTGTGGATTGTGATAAGAGTTGTACAAGCCCCCAGTAAAATGATTTTTAAAAAATGTCAGTAGATAACTAAATAAGAAATCAAGTGTGAGTTTGGGAATAACGAGGAGTTTGGTTTGGGGTCCCTGGAATGAAAGTGCACCCACAGGCAACCTAGGAACGTTCTGAGGTCCTGTCACGTGTTCTTACTCGGCTTTTACGCTAAGCTCACAGCCAGCAAGCTTGTTATATCTCGTGGCTACAGAGCAGAACTAGCTGCCTCTGTGGGTTTCCGAGATCATAACTCTCCACAGGAGTTGAAAGCCCCATCTTTCTGCGAGGAAAAGGCCAGTGTCTTCCAACTACTGAACTTGCTACCGGGGCTCCGTTTTACTCTAAACGGTGTTGGATATCAAGGTGCCTTTGGTGCTATCGTGGTTATACATCGGTCTGCAGCTCTCGTGGTCAGCAGTTCAAAACCATCACCAGCTCTGCGGGAAAGAGACGTGGCTTTCCACTGCTGTCAGAAACCCCTAGGGAATTACTCTGAGTCAGCCGTGAGTTTCATATCTCGCTATTCTTTTCAGATAATTAGAGCTGTTTTTAATTGATAGAGTATGAAACAATTTAGGAATTACTGGTTGTGCTAGCTGAGAGGAATACTTCACTCAATCACAGGGTTAATATAAGTATTTACTGTGTATACTCAAGTATAAGCTGACACAAAAATCTGCTGTGGCACCTAATTTTACCACAAGAACTGCATTAAAAAATGTACTCAGCTTGTACACGAGTAAATATGGTGTATTAAATAAATCAAAAATGTTAACTCGCTATTAAATATAAAATTGCAAACCACACAATATAAGTTAAAAAGAACAAGAAGAAAAAAATTTTGGTTACAAAGTATATTGCCTTATCTTAATGCTTTTGTGTATAGGCAAAAGATGTCAAGTTACCAGGAAAAACACTAAATGGAAACAGATTTTATTTCTTCCTATGTATAAATTCCATTATATCACTCCGGATGTTTTTTATGTTTCCATGTTTGCCATACATATAAGGTGGAGAGAGGTGATGAAAAAGTTTGACTTTTGGAAACATGTGACTCAGGTAGACTTGATCTGTATGAATAGGGTAATGAAACAGGGGAGTTAAAAATATATCCCGTTGTCTAAGACTGAAGGATGATGGTAGCTTTAACAATGGTGGAGAAATGACAAGGTGACAGTTTAAAAGGTAAGGAGTTCAATTTGTGCCATGTTTAGCTTTGAGGGTGGCAGTATATGGATATGCCCATGTCACTCAGACAGCAGCAAATGTAAAACTGGAGCACAGATGAGAATCAGGCATGGGAATAAAGATTTGCAAATCGTCTTTATATATGTGGTGAGAGCCATCCTCCACCCAAGTGAGCAGAGAGATGACACGACCCAAACTTTAATCCTTGACTTCAGAGGAAGGAACCATTATCTGGAAACAAAATAAAAACAATAGCACAAATCGCCAGCGATGGAGTGGGAGTTAGGCAGCACCAAAGGAGGATTACAAGTGTAGGGGATCAGAGACCACTAGTTCCGTGCAGAAAAGGCTGGTGCTCTATATAAAGTAATAAAGGAAGGACTTACTCCTTTCCCATATATTTTTTTCTTAAGAAATGCTGTCCACGTCTTCCAATATTTCCCTCTGGAAGACTTGGAACAAGGGGAGACTGGTTCTAGACTCCTCTTTTCATGTCAAGATTGTGATATGCTAATGTAAGTAAAAAACATATTCTTCACAAACTCTCACTGTCATCAAGTAGATTCCGACTCACAGTCATCTTACAGGACAAAGTAGAACTACACATGTGAGTTTGCTAAACTGTCCCTCTTCACCAGAGGAGACTGCCCTATCTCTCTCCTGCAGAGTGAAAGATGATGCTTTTAAACTGCTGGCCTTATTGTTAGAAACCCCTCACGTAACCACTACACCATGGTGCTCAAAATGTAAGTATTTTATGCTGCACATAACATTTGTTCTTGGGTCTGATGTGGATAAAAAGATGAATACCTCATTGTTCCTATTCTCCATTGGCTTATTATGATCTAGTTGTGGAGAGAAATATACATGAGTACAATGCAAAGCTGGATAGGTTGGATTATCAAGTATGTTGTCATTATTAGGTGAAATTTAGTCAGTTTTGATAGATAGTGACCCTATGTACAACAGAAAAATACACGGCTAGTTCCTGTATCATCTTCACAACAATTCTTATGTTTAAAGCCCATTATTAAAGCCTTTATGCTAATCTATCTCATGAAGGACCATATGCAGAATAAATGTAATCTAGCTATATCATAGGGGAAAATGTACTAGAAGGATTGGGAAAATGCTCTCAACTGATAGGATGCTGAAGAAACAATCTTGAACACTGACATCAGTCAAAACAAAAAAAGTAGGCTTCTGGATGCAGGAACTACAACAGCAATTGCAGAGAAGGGGCTGGTGAGATTAGATCTGCTCAGATAATGTCCATGATCTTCCTCTGAAAACCAAACCCACTACCACCAAGTGAAATGCAACTCACAGTGGCCCTGTAATGCAGAGTAGAAGTGCCCTTGTGGGTTTCCGTGGCTTTAAATATTTACAGGTATAGAAAGCACCATCTTCTACCTGTATATTGACTGTTGATTTCAAACTGCTGTCCTTGAAGCTAGCAAGGTGCAACCACTATACTAAAAGGTCTCATAGTTTTCTTATCTACCTCTATATTTCTTAAATAAAGGAACTTAATGGAGAAATTATAAATCCAGTCACAGATTCTAGGAGCCATTAGGAAGAGGTGATTAATGCTGGACAAGAAAGTAATAAACTCACAATAATAAATAATAAAAAACACTATAGTCAGAGTGTTTAGAGAGGATGGATGATGGATAAAAAATCTTCTTGAGGACAAATAATACACGGGCATAAACAATGATAACTTTTAGACATAAGAAACAATCAATGTAGCCTCACCTTTCTTCTTCACAGCAGCTGGTAGTTTCGATCTGCTAACCTCTTGAAAAAATGGCCTAAAAACAGGGGTCCTCAAACCACGGTCCGCGGGCCACATTTATCCAACTAACTGGGTGTTTTTGCCACTGCTGCTATCCGGCTTAGCAGCCGACTCAGCCCGGGTCTGCAGTGAATTTGTTCATAGTTTATTTGTGTTTTTTTTAAACTGTAGTCTGGCCCCCCGATGGTCTGAGGGACTGGCCCCCATTTAAAAAGTTTAAGGATCCCTGGCTAACACATAACCCACTATACCACCAAGGGTCCCATGATAGAACGCTACTTCTTGTTCATGGTTCTCCAATATATGTATTCCGATTAATGATTAAAGAACACAATATAATGTTGCATATTTACAGTATCAAATATGTATATGTAGGAGTGGCCTTACTTGGAAAATCTGTGTTTTTCTAGACCCTCTAGGTCTAGAAGTCTAGCTTCTAAAAGGAGAAGACTTTTTACCACCGAACAAAAGAAGCTCATTAAACTTTAAGCAAAGGCTGTTAGCTAGTCACTTCAAACTTCTCATGACAGGAGACCATTAAGCAAAGCAAAAGGAGACATATTGTTACCGGAGTTAAATCTCTATATAATTAAGAGAGCATTATATGTCGAATAGCCAAGTGTGTCTTATTATTCCATTGATGAAGTTTGTTAAAAATAAAAAAAGCTAATATCTGAAGAACGGTATAGCGGCCAGTTTCAGTTGTCTCAGGATTGAGGTCTGGATCACGTCATCAGGTTACTGACCCAGATTGAAAATGCAAGTAGCTAAGGATGGTGGGGGGGAGGGGTTGTCATAAGGGAGCGTGGCAAAATCGAGACCTTGAGATTAGTTGCCGAGTTAGACTGTTATCCAGTCTGCTGACCTTTCTCAGGTAAGCTTCCCCACTGTTGCTAGCATGAGATCGATCAGAACCCTGTGTGCAGACTCTATCATGTGAAACAGGTGGGTCTGAGAGACGCAGGCATGAAACAGAACGGATGCAGCGGTATTTTTATCCTCAGATATTAGGGACCTTACCTAAAGGTACTCACTGAGCCCTTCTCTGGCCATTGTCCTTAGCAGAAGAGAGAAGTCTGTCCATGACAACCTCCCTTCCTGAGAACTAGACACAATCGCCAACAGTTGAACTGGAGGTTTAATAGTCTCAATGTCACTAACCAACATTGCCCTAAGAATCTGATAAGGCTTTTTGGGGATACCATCACAATTCCAAATCTCTCTCTCTCTGTCCATCTGCCTTCACTTCCTCCCAGAAATTGATCACCAGAGTACTTCTCCATGCAGCTGCGTGGAAGCCTCCATCTCAGATTATGTGTCCAAAGCACCAGAATTAAGCTGGTCTTCTACAGGAATCATGCCTCAAAACAGGTCAACGAAGCATTTTAGATAGTTGCGCAAAAGTGCATTTTAAGAGTAAGTCTGATTTCTTCTAAAGACAAGTGATGTAAGTTTTCCTCAGATTATGAACATTGCCAGGGTTTGTAGAATCAATATACAATTAGCTTCCTCGACAACAACGAAAGCTGAATCTGTAATTAGGGTGTGTTTCCCAAGATGCAAATCTGGATGATTTGGTCTATGATATCAAAATGCTCTTGGTTATGATTACTTTAAAGTATTAAAATTTTAAGTCACTCATGAAAGGGATGGGAACATGATTCTCCCACATTATTTTGAAATACAAGCTTTAAAAAAATAAAATTAAAATACAGATGAGTTGTAAACAAAGCAATATTTCGTTCTAAATCTCCCTTAATCCTTACACTGAAATCAAACTGCTTTCAGCGTTAATATACTTTGTTTTTTCACCAAAATCCCCCTAGACAGCCTTCATCAGCTGCCAATATGTCTCCATCACAAGCCCAAGTAGTCTGTTCAGTCTGATTAGACTGTTGGAGCTAATTTAAAGTATGGCCTTTGTTATGTCTATAGCAGCCTAATCAGCGAGGCAGATTCTCTGACATGCTGGCATCCAACCCCTGCCCATGTCACTGAAGCAGAAAGGCAAAGATTATGGCCATCAAAGCATATCTGCAGGCAGAGATCTCACTCTCCCAAATGCATTCCTACTTAACACTGTCATGTTTGAAAATCACTACAAAGATTTTCAAATTTTTATAGACATTTCAGAAGTTCGGGAGTGTTTCTGTTGTTTTGTCTTAATGGTGCCTTCTTTCCTAATTAGAAGGTAAGCTTTTTGAAGAATAGATAGTATCCTTAATATTCCCATATGGTCTTATAGATGTGTGGTTTTGCTCATATACACATAACAAGATAATTTATTGAAACATTCTGGTATTTAGAATTTGTTTTATGGAAGCAATCTCACCTGTAGGTAATAAAAGTACCACTAGTAAGCAGAGAACAGAATTAATTTTCCTAATTCTGACATTTGCTTTACCACAGGTCCTATCCTGTGGTGAAGGAAAAATACTTTTTCTTTATCTCCAGAGGAGACAATACACCAAACAAGGTTTGGCTGACTTGAAGATATGCTAACAGAGGTCTGTGTGTGAAGAAATAGGATGAAGCATCTGAGCACAGGTGGGGACAGGGGATTTTTAAGATGAAATAGTCCAAACTCAGCATGTGTGGCTATAGTCCCTAAATTTTAGAAACAAAACAGTCAAATTTGGATTGAGAGTGGTGGGGATGGGAATTGGTGTTGACATGACCCTATTCAAATGAATTGTGGAACCATAGATAGAAATGACTCTAGGGAGTACTAGAAACATCCAAAATCACAAGTGAGAAATCTCTGTCAAAAGCAGTCACAACTCAGAATAAGCTACAGGAGCCTAGACATCAACAATGTCTCTACTCAAACTGTTTCATCCAACATAAAAAAGTGTCCTTTCTTGTCTGTTAGTGTGTGGGAGTAATTTATGTCTATTATATATATATATATATATATATATATATATATACACATACATATATACACTAATGCTAGCTGAGCACACACAGCAATATAACAATGCATATTAACTAATATACTCCCCATAAGCCTATGTATTCTGTGCATTATTACTATTATTATTATTATTACTATTACTATTACCCTCATGAAGGCAACAGAGGTCAACAGGTTGAATCACACAGTTCACATACAGTGAGCCAGAGACAAAGCCTAGAAGGAAGGGAGTGAGGGCAGGTGGTAGGGAGGTTTCGATAAGAGTTGTCTGTCTCCATGTTTCCAATGTCCATGAATTTATCTTCTTATATCTCAGTGGTACCTTGGATATAAAGTCTCTCAGAAGACTCTCTAAGAGTTTTAAGGTTTGCTCCAGCACAGTTGAGAACTGAGGTGGGTGCATGGTATCGCTTGTTAAGAAATGATTTTTTTGATCACAGAATTAAAAGCCCAGTCCATTTGCTGACATATATTTGTTAATTGAAAAGAAATCTGTGTTACTCCGGGTAGACTAGAGGAACAAATTCAAGGACATGCATATCGATATAAGGAAAGGGTTTATATATATACAAAAGGAATGGGACATGGAGAAAGCATCGCAGCCCGTCCAGTCCAAAGTCATAAGTCCAATATTAACTCATATGCCAGAAATCAGTCTATAAAGTCTTCTTCCGACTCACAAAGTCACAGGTCAGTGGGTGCAGAATCCCGGTGCTTGGCAGGGCACCTCGCCTCCAGGGCTCAGGGTCCACCAACAGCCAAAGTAACTCATCGCTGGCAGAGGTCTCCATCTGGCCGCCCCAGCTTCAGAGGTCTGGCTCCATCAGGGCAAAGCTGTGTGGTCTCTCCGCCGGCTCCTCCAGCTTCTCGAACGCTGCCAGCTTGTCTTGTCCGCAATTAATCGTCTCTGAGACTGACTCCCAACAACTGGGGGAGATAGCTTCTCATATTCACAAGGGAAATATTGCGAGATTCCCCAGGAGTCTCAGGTGAAAGCCATGCCCACATAGAGGCCTCATTGGCTACTCAATGGCTATCTCCAGATTCACAGGCTAGACTCCACCCCTATATTTCAATCATAAAATTAACATAAGCACATGACTGCCACAAAATCTAATAATCACCATTAGTTTTTTTTTTCTTGTATCTCTACTTTACCTTCAGGTGTATTTTCAAATCTTGTTCTAATGAGTGCTCCTTGGGGAGAGCTGGTATGGTATGTCACAAAGAACATGAACCTATGGATTCAACCAGTCTAGTTCCAGTCCTCCCTCTACTCTTTGAAAACTTGTTTGCCTTCAGACACAGTAATTAAAATATTTGTATTTTGCTTTCAGTACAAACAAGATAACAATCCCTACTGCATAATGCTATTTTGATGAATGACATAGCACACATAAAATGGCGTGGCCGTGGATGGCACTCAATAAATGTGTGTTCCCCTTGCCCTGCATTGACTGCTTTATTTTCCTGATGAAGGGACACATGTTCAATCAGCCACCACATCTTAAAAGTCTCTCCCTACAGCAAAGAGCAAAGAAAAGCTGTTCAAGCTGGAAATGGAAGATTTCCTATCCCCTCAATGTAGAACTGCCTTAATTAAGTAATTAAGGAAGGACCTCAATTACATTTAAATACTTGTCTTGATGCTTTTAATACTTGCTTTGATGCTTTTGTATTTTAAAACTAATACCTTTGATGTTTTAGTACTTGTGATTTGGGATGTTTCTAGGTTTAGAATTTGATCTATATTGGAGGACTTTAGGGCCCATTACCTCAGTTTCTGCAAGTTTGTGCTTAATAGTTCCAAATACCTAAGCCCCTATTAACCTATTCTAATTTAGAGGTGCTGATTTGCTTACTTTACAATCAAGAATTATCTGTTTCCAGTATTGGTCAAACTTTTAAACACCAGGAACAATGTAGCCTCATGGAAAAAGCATTAACCAGGAATCCTAGCACATGGATTCTCAGATTGGTTCTGCTTACTGCCTGTTAACAGGACAATGGATGAATAGCTCTTCAACCTCCTGGAAGGTACCATTTCTGAATCAGTTCTATGCCCAGAGGCCAACAGAATATTTATCAAACATGTTGCCACCGAGTCTATTCTAACTCATAGAAACCCTGTAGGAAGAGTAAACTGCTCTCCAAAGGTTTTGAGGCTGTGAATCTTTATGAAAGCCAATGACCATAAACGTTCAAAATACAAGGTGGCTGGTTCTTAGAACTGCTGACCTTTTGGTTAATACTCAAATGCTTTACTACCACGACATACCAGTGTTCCTAGAGCACCTACAGAAAAATAAATAATGCTTGGGATACCAAATAGTTTATTTCTTAACGAGATAATTGATCAATATCGGAATCATAAACCTAATCTTGGTTGAACTTAGCCTATCTTGTGATGATGTTTTTGATTTGGACAGAATGTAACACCCAAGATGAGAAAACCCCAATTCTGCAAGTATCAAACTTCCTTGTTGACAAAGACAGCCAAGAAGTTTCCAACTACATCTCTCCCACCTCTGAGAATTTCTTCTCAAAGGTTTCTTTTCACTTAAGTCTCTTTATTTTATACATTTTTTCTATGTCTGTGCCCTCATTCATTGTGTTTATTTTCCTTGTGAGAGAAATTTCTTCAAGTATGCAATACACAATACTCGCAGTTCAATATTTAATGGAACATATCTCTGTTTGTTTTCAAGGTCAAATGTGACTCTTATTTATTTCCAGCTTCTGCAATCTTCATGTAGATCATTAAAAGCATAAACTTAGAGCATTTCAAGTAATATTTTAGAAAGAATAAGATACATTTTAAAAATAGATGTGTATTGTCTTAACAATGATATCTGCTTATCTGCGACAACAAATATCTTTCTTTTTCTTGTGATCACAATTTATGCTTTATCCCCAGATTAAATATTTAGGTGTTCAAGTGAAAGCAAGTAGGGTCATCTATCATTCATAAAAGCAACTATTCTGTTATGACATGCAAACTAGAAAAAAAACATCCTTTGTTGTCAAGACAATTCTGACGCATAGTGACCCTAATAGGAAAAGGTATACCTGCCCCTAGGGATTTCTGAAACTTTAACTCTATTTTTGGGGGAAAAAGTCTTGTTTTTCTCTTGATTTCTGAGACTACATCTCCATTTGGAAAAAGAAAATCTTGTCTTTCTCTTGTAGATCAGCTGGTGGTTTTGAACTTCTGAAATTGCAGTTAGCAGCCCAACAAGTAACCACTATGACACTAGAGTTCAGATAGAAAGAACTACCAACCATGCCTTACTTGTTTTGTTAAATCTCTCTTTGTGATGTAAATTTTAAAATTATTCTAGTAGATAGCTGAAACATTTATAAAATCCACCTTATAGACTTTTGTCTGTGACACTTCCACTAATATTTGAAGATAGAAAAATACATCATCCTCAGTGAAAATTTAGGTTTCATCTGAGCCCTGGTGGCACAGTGGTTGTGTGCAGGACTGCAGCCCACAGGGTTGATGGTTCAAATCCAGCAACAACTCTCCAGGAGCAAGACTGGGCTTCCTACTCCCACCGCAGCACTGATGCAAAAAAGAAGAAAGAAAGAAAATTTAGGTTTCACCTCATTTCCATGGTTCAGTGATGTTGTTAACTGTCATAAAATAAGCTTGTAAACAACCAAGCAAAGTACTGCCCCACTGGGTACCATCCCCATGATATAATTGTCTTGTGATTCGAGGGTTTTCCATTGGCTTCACTAGGAAAGCAGATGGAGTGTTCTTTTCTCCTACTCAGAAAGTTCTACTGAACCCTGTTCAATCTCGCAGCCACACCCAAGTGAATGATAGTAGGCCAGTGAGCTGGCAAGTGAAGAAGCGCTGAATGTCGAAGGACTGTGGCAGAAAACAACAAGAGGTGGAAACATGCTTCCCATGTGCCCTCCAACCCAAGGGAAGGTGCAGGGCAGAATAAAACACATCTCTTTATCAATGGAAGATGTGGCGGTCATGTACTTGATGTCAATTTCATGATTGGGATGTAGGGGTGGAGTCTACCTTGTTAATCTGGAGATAACCAATGATGCCTCTGTGTGGGCATGGCTTTCTCCTGAGAGTTCTGGGAAGTCTCTGGGTATTTACCTATTGGAGTAGAGAGACTAGACTCAGAGAGACCAACTACTGACAAAATGAAATGACAGCATGCTTATCGATCCTGATTCCTGGAGAATGGAGGAGACAGAGGAAAGGCCACATGGGCTTGCCCTGATGGAGCCAAACTTCTGGGGCCAAAGAAGCCATGTGGAGACTCCTGCCAGCGCTGAGATGCTTGTACTGCCACCATACACCCAACACTCTGCACTCACTGGCCTGTGATTGTCCTGGTGTCATTGCACATACTTCATGAGTCAGAAGGAGACTTTATAGACTGGTATCAGACATATGGGTTAATATCGGAGTTATGACGTTGGACTGGACTGGGTTGGGATGCTTTCTCAATATTCCATTCTGCTTTTATATAAGCCTTTCCCTTATATCCATGTGTGTGTTTATGAATTTGTTTCTGTAGTCTACCCAGACTAACACAGAAGACCAGGTGGCATTAAATATAAGGAAATGAATGGGGAAGAAAGAATATTCAAACTGCCTTCACAGAAACAAAAGTACAATATGAAGTCTAGGGCCCAGGAGTCAGAGTGTGGGATGCACACACTGGAAAAATGGAGGGTACACTATAAAGAACCACCAGAAAGCCAATTTATCATGGAAGGGTCACCATTAGCAGAAAACCAAGTCCAGCTTTTTGTTTTAACAGGCCTTTTATGTTAGACAAAGGTCCTTCAGATTTCTTGTCCAAAGTATGCCCTTTTAATAAATTTACACTTTATATTCTTTTCTGTGACTATGGTCTGAATTTTGACTCTTCCCTGAAATCTTTCTTGCATGTGGACAAGAACTGAGGAGTGGACAGGTTGAAACTCCGAACCTTCACCAGGTAACAACGTTATGGCAGGATGTGCATTGGCCCAGAGTGGAAGTTAGGTTTTTCACAGGGAAAGGATTCTACCACTAAACCATTTATTCATCACTTCTTCAATAAACATGATAAAGAAGTAAAAGGAAATCCTTCAAGTTTTATTAGTTGGAGTATGCCCTTCTTTGTTATAAAAAACATCTAACTGGCACTGCAAAACAAAACAAAAAAAAACTCTAAATGCTATATAATTTGAATCATATTTGAATTAAAACTAGAAAAGCATCAAGAAATATAAATATATGATGAGTAAGGTAGGAAGAATCGCTTTAAAATGATAGCTTTTGTCAAATAGTTAGTCCTCTAGAGATCCGATTTTTTTCATAATATGACCAGTAGAGTAAACTTCAGTTGTGCATATTCCATAGACAAGAAGATGGATTCTCCTCTCATTCTTAACTCTACCCCCAATCCGAGAACGATTGGTTCTGATAATATGGCCCTGCTCAATGCTCACCTTCATGAAATGATCACTGAAAATAGGGATGTTAAAGCAAAGTGCGGATGGTCCCTGGCTATTACTCAGAATAGTGTCTGCGATCTTAAAGGCTTATATTACAACAAGCAGCCATCTAAGTTAGGAGTCAAGTAAGCCCACATGGAAGAACCACACCAACTAGTGTGATCCAAAGATGACAATTAAAAAATTCACATATGATGAAAGGAAAAGTATCAGAGCTAAAGCTGTGAACAACTGATAAGTGGAAGGGTGTGCAGGACAGTGCAAGCCCTAAAGCTCTCTGCAGAGTATCTAGTCAGATTCAGCTGCTGACAGATCCCCTCTAGCCACAAGCAAAAGTCTAGAACAACCTTACTATCAAACATAGATCATTCTAGTCCCGATTATGCTGAAGCGACTTGATACTTGGTCAGATAGCCTCCTTTTAGACCCAGCTTGAATTTGCTCTAGGTGCAAGAATCTCTTCTTTTCCCATGATAAATTTTTTTCTTGACTTTTAAAATCTTGATAGTGGTCTTTTCTCTCTTACTCATTGTTTGCACTTTTCCTTTATATTACTATTGTTTCATCCTTACCACTTTATTTTGTTTTTGTTCTTTATTGGTACTTTTGGGTTTACCAGTTTGTGAAGCACAGAAGTAGTGGATGCATAGAGACAATAGCTGATCGGAGGGTTTATAGGGGCTATAGGAGTGGCAGCGGACAAATGGGGATGATGAGGGGAATTAGGAAGTAAGCGATGAATGTGGGGGGGGTGCATTAGAACTGAATATGATTTTACAACTCATTTTCCAAGTGATTTAAACATGGGGGGGCCAATGAAGAGAAAATGTTCAAAAATTGATTGTGGTAATGACTGGACAAGTCTTCTTGATATGATTGAATGACTGAATAGAATGACATGTGGGTGAGGGGCCAATAAAACTGTAAAAAATAATTATAAAATAGATTAATAAGAAAAAGAATTAATGATACCTCTTATAATTCCAAAAAAGGCAAAGTCAATTAAAAATGTAAGTTTTGTGTTTCATATTCTGTTCCCTATATGTGTCTTAGACTATAGTAAATGTTATGATATATTGTAATTATCGGAAAACATTTTTAAGTTACTACCTCAAGGCTTAAAACTCAGATAATATGATTAATTCATCTGTGGCCAGTAATTAGAACTTAATATGTAGCTTACCAATTGAATGTGGGTACATGCTTTTAATCTAGAAAACCATAAGTGTGTGTACATAGAGACAATAGCTTGTTATAGAATAAATGACATTCCAAAGGACTAAAAGAAATATGAACATGTAAGGCATCCATTGCTTTCTTTGAGGCCAATGTTTCTTCTCTTAACAGAAGTAGCAGGTCATCTTCTCCTGCCTGCAGCACTATTCCTAAATCAATCAATCTGGATTTCTTTTTTTATTTTTAAATCTTGATACTTGGATAAAAAATATAATACCCAAAGGTTTTCAGGAGACTTGCAATATAAACAAGGAAGAATAATGTAGATAAGAAAAGAACTCCCCCTGTGAATTTCTGAGACAATAACTCCTTACTGAAGTAGCAAACCTCTTCTTTCCCGCAGGGAGCAGCTGGTGATTCCAAACAGCTGACCTTGGTAGAGACTTGTGGGAGTTATATAATCTGGTGTCAATCTGGGACTTGAGAGGATTAAGAGTGAAGGAATGAAGTCTAGTCTGTCATTCGGGTGATAGCCAATGTGGCCTCTGTGTGGGTGTGACCTTCTCTTGAGGATTCTGGGAAATCCTGTTTTTCTTCCTTGGAGATGGGAGACATACTCTCTCATCACACTCCCTTGGAGACACTCTTCTGACAAGACACATGGCCTGGGAGCTGGAGAAATCACATGGATTACCCTGATGCAGCCCTGAGTGCTGGAGAAGCTGTGTGTAGAACCCCTGAGATGCTTAAAACACTACTGGAGTCACAAGACTTCCCACTCACCAGCCTGTTATCTTCCTGACATTGCATGTGCTCAAGAGGACTTTATAGATGGGTATTAGACATATGGGTTAATATCGGCCTTTTAGACTGGATTGGGTGAGGATGCTTTCTTAATGTGCAATTACCCTTTATATAATACTCTATCTTATACACAAATGAGTTTCTACAGATTTGTTTCTCTAGTCTACCTAGGCTAACACAAAGCCCAACCTATAACCACTGTACCATCAGAGTTCCCAAACACAGCCATAGTTTATAGTTAAAAAAGAGTTCTCGGGGCTGAACCCCAGTGGCGTAGTGGTTATGCACGGGACTGCGGCCCATTGCGACGGAGGTTCAATTCCAGCAGTGGGGCTGGGCCTCCTACTCCCACCGCCGGAGAGCAGTGATGCCCCCAAAAAAACAAAAACAAACAAACAAACAAACAAAAAAAGAGTTCTCACCATTTCATTTAATTAAGGTATGTATTTGTGTACTAAATTATGTACTATAGATTTCATTACTATAGGAGATTGCTGGGCTTGGTGGTGCGCACGCCTGTGGTCCCAGCTACTGGGGAGGCTGAGGCTGGAGGATCGGCATGCAGTACACTATGTTGATCAAGTGTCTGCACTAAGTTCAGCATCAGTTTGGTGACCTCCCAGGAGCGGGGGACCACCAGGCTGCCTAAGGAGGGGTGAACCGGTTCAGGTTGGAAACGGAGCAGGTCAAAACTCCCATGCTGATCACTATAGGAGATTAGGGGGGGAAAGAGTAGCATGAATAGTAATAGTATAGAAAGACTCCATTCCTAAGTGGGGCTTGAAGAAATAGAAATATAGTTGTACTGGCCTGAAATGTTTGCTGCATATAAAAAGCTTGCTACTTAAAATTTCCACCAACATCTCTTAAAGCATGTACAATACACCAACCTCTAAAGCTGTAATTGAAGAACTTTTGTTTTCTTTACCCATAAATCCTTTGGGTTGCTTAAATTAGCACCTTCTAAACAAGAGTCAGGATCAACACTTGTGACTCTGAGTATTAAACTTAGCTCAGAGTGGAAGATCAGCATTATTTTAGTGAATTTTAAAAATGCAAGCCATTGTCCAAAGCACACTTATAACAATCTTATACAGCGTTTCAGAGGCTGCGAATCTTCATGGGAGCAGAAAGCTTCATCTCTCTCTCGCAGAGCAGTAGTGGGTTTGAACGCTCAACCTTACAGTTAGCCATTCCACCTTTACCCACCAGCAACACCAGACAGCTCCCTAGTGCTTGATGAAGTTTTTAAATTACTTTACGTGGGCTGAAATATATAGTTACCATTTTTCAAGAATGTCTTCTTAAAATTGAGAGTTAACAGCAGTTCTAAGAGGGTGTTCTGAAGGTCACGGCAGCATCCTCACATGAAACTGTCCCTGCCTCCTCTCTGCAGGGCACTGAGCCATCTCAGCTCTAGGCCATGACATAGGCCCCTGAAAAAAGCAAAACAAACCCTCCTGCCATTGACTTAGTGGTGACCCCTAACGATGCTGACAGCGCAAGCAGAGCTGCTTTTGTGGATTTCCCAGACTGCACCTCTTCACAGGCGTAGAAAGGCTCATCTTTCTCCTGAAGATCCACGGCTGGTTTCAAACCGCGGACCTCAGGTGGGTAGACAAGACCTAACTATGATGTCATCAAGGATCCAAATAGGCCTTCAGGACTGCTCAACAACAAATCTGAGAATCAGCCGGATAGAGACCATGTAAATTAAAGGGCACTGACCGCTGTTAGTGAGCGTGCCTGGAAGAGTGACGTTTGAATCTAAGAAAGAGAGTATAGACAAGTGAACAAGCTTCTTGCTTGTGATTACTTCATATGTACAGAGTAGAACTACTTCAGAGGGTTTGGTTTTGTTTTTGACTGGGATCTTTATGGCAGCAGGTCCTCAGGTTTTCTTCCACAGAGACACTGGGACGATTCAAACGGCAGAGAGTCCTGTGCAAACGAGTGCCTCCCACGGGCCTACACATAACCCATAGGATGATAGGAAACAAGAACTGACTCTACTTCAGTATGGCAACTTCCATTCATAAAAGAATTTGCAAATGGTATCATTTTTCTTTGTGGGCATCACTGCCCTCTGGTGGGAGTGGGAGCCCAGTCTTGCTCCTGTAGAGCTGCTGCTGGATTTGAACCACCACGCCAGTGGGCTGCAGTCCCACACTCAACCACTACCCCACCAGGGCTCAGCCCCCAAATGATATAATTTTAACAGAATAGTCCACACACTTCACGACATTTGCTCTAAGTTACTGCTATGCAACTAGTCAGTAGCTGTTTAGTCGTTTCCAACTCTTAACAAATATCCTACGAGAGCAGTGCTCCTGGAGCTTTTTCAATGGAGATTGCTTATCATTTGATCATCAGGCCCACAACTAGATTGAACTTAAAGCTCATTCAGAATTTAGGTGGACACGTCAGGCTGGCTCTCCTCTTTTCTGTCATTTCCCGCTTGAATGTTTACTGTCATGAATTTGAATTTTGGCATTCTTTACTATTTAAAATGCTGATAGAGTAGATCTCGGGTGTCTCTAAGAGTTGGAAATGCAGTTTTCCATTGATGCACAAAAGTTACACCAAACAGGAAATTAATGATATTGTTTATATTAGACCAAGTGGTCACAAGTCTTACCAAGAAGATATCATAGTACTTAGTAATCCTATATTTTAGTAATCCTACACTTACCAGAAAATATGAATTCACTAGGCTCTAGATAGATAATATAGATAGATAGATAGATAGATATCCGGAATAGAGTAAGCCTTAATATTATCTTTTCTGAAAAAGAAATAACTTAATTATTTATTCATTCAGCAGTTACTGAAAGTTTTCTTAGTTCCAGGAATTGTTAAATATGCCAAGATTAAATAATACTATTAATTGCATAGCTTGGAAATTTAAAGCAAATGGAAATGTTGGCACCATACTATGGCAAGTGCTAGAGTAGAAGATAAAATGATTGGCCCAAACATGAGGGTCATCAACACTTCTGGGAATGTGTAGAAAGAATGAACAGAGGTGAAGATATTTTGAATGTGTCCACAAAGGTAAGGAAGCATTTACTCACCAAACAATGTCAGCTTGGTGTGTGTGTGTGTGTGTGTGTGTGTGTGTGTGGTCTAGTTTGGGTTTATAGATACTTGCATCTTTTCATTGCAGAAAATAGTCACAGTCTCAGAGATCTGTCCTATAGGGTGCCTGTGTGCTGGAATTGGCTTGATGGCGGTGAATCAGACATGCTCGCTGGGGAAAAGCATCCAACTCCATAAGACAACATCCTGATTATTTCCAGCTGTCATAAAATAACTAGGCCAGCTAAAAAATTGCGGGCCATGGACAGACCTGTTGCTTTTTCATTTGTGCTTTTAGGTCTTTGGCGGGGAGTGTTCGTTTGCTTACTGCTGTGTGGACAGCATGCAGTTAGCTGGGAATGGACAGTTCTCCTTTAACAGCTACATGTACAGGAGTTGACATGGTCATCGTTGGCCAAAGTGATGTGTGGTGATCACCCAACAGGCTACAGAATCAGTAGCTGTCCTCTTAGTTCCCACACAGCAAGTTGAGGTGGAAGAAAGGCAAGGAGAGGGTTTGTCTCGGGGGAGATTTGCTGACGTCATTTGTTCACTCCTCCTCCTCCCTGTCCAAGTGGCCTTCATCAAGCTGTCCTGTCACCAACACCACCACATCCAGGGTGGGTTTAGGCAATGTATGACTGCTTTGTTCAGACAAATTAGTATTTGTAAACCCCAAACCCACAGCCAGAGAATCAATTCTGACTCATAGTGGCCTTATAGGAGTGTTCTAAGGATATACATCTTTACAGGAGCACACAGCCTCCATTTTCTCCCTCAGAGGCAGGACTTTGCTGTTCCAGTCCCAACGTTTACCCAACAAGGCCGTGTCTGAATATTAGCTGTTATTTAATAATAGCTTATCATTTATCGGGTCTTGTGGTGTGTACTTCATTTATCTCATATGATTCTGATAAAATCTTGCAAGGGGGTATTAATATCAAATCCTATTGCTAATCAAGTACTGTGAAGCTTATGGAATTTCTTTAACTCCCTAAGTGTCACACAGCTGATAAGGTTTGAGGCTAAGTTTGAAGCCAGGCCTGACTGCAAAGTCCATGCTCTTTACAGAGATAGCTGAAGCGAGTAAGATCTCTAAAGTACATAACTGGAGAAGACATTCTCCTTCTTTTGTTCAGCTGACCCTGGCTTCGTGTTAGAAAACAACTTCATCATGACACACTTCATGCAAGAGAGTGCATGAATTGAAGCCCCACCATTTGCACATGCACAGGTGAGCAGTGCCAAGCCTGCAGCTGCTCCATGGGAAAAAGGTGGCGCTCTCTGTTCTCACAATCAGCTAAAGTCTCAGAAACTCACAGGGGCAGTTCTACCCTGGTCTATACCACTGCTGTGACTAGGCATCTTTTTGGGGGGGAGGGGGCTTATCTTCCAAATGTATAAAGGATTTCACCAGTTTAATGTTAGAAATATGTTCTATGTAACATACAAATTGATTATTTTACATATTCAGCAATTTTTTAAAAATCCAGGAAGTCGATGATGTAGTAGGTATCGGGACTAGCTGTATTGGCATAATATATATATATATATATATATATAACTTAAATAAAATCTCAATTTATATATGGAGAGAGACTCTAAGTATACTCTGAAGAGACTCACCTAAGCAAAGAGCAAACATATGATTTTATTCAGGTGAAAGATAGATTATTGTTTTGGAAAGTTTAAAAACTGATCCCCCCAGAAGGTGCTAGCTTTCAATGAGGTAAAATCCAAAGGATATTTTTCTTCTTTTGTCTCCTGAAGAGAATAGGTTTATGTTTTAGACTTAAAACGCTCTCTTTGGGGCAAAAAAAATATGAGTTATTCTATAATCTCCAAGTCTCATAATTGTAGAGATCCTCTCCTAGGGTGTAACTCCACTCCAGGTGCAAGGCAAATCCTCGCAAGCATAATGCAAATCTAGGGAGAATTGGATCGTGGGTCACTGGCATTAACAAGTTTTTTGAGTAGAAAGTCTGTTTTCTGAACAAATATTGTTCCTGTCAGAATGTGTGTGTATGTGAACTTTACTACAGACCTCAAATAACTCTAACTGATAAATTTCCAAGAAAGTAAGAAGTTCATATATTTTTGTGACTCACTCAAGGAAACTAGGCAATAGAAGCAAGAAACCAATAGGAAAAATCATATGTACTGAGACTTCCAATGTTTAAATTACAAGTATAATTCAAAATGCCAATCATTAGTCAATTCAAAAACAGACAAATGAAATTAAGTTCTGAGAACAGAAAAAAATTGAAGCATAATAAAGTAGATCTGAAGAAAAGGAAAATAGAACTTCTAGACTTGAGAAATACAATAATCAACATCAAAAATGAATTGTGAGTTCTTAGTTGATGAGACACAAATTGTGAATTGGGGATAACCTAAGAAGTATGAGATATAGTCTACATCAAAAATCTACAAAGAATTGAAAAGTAGGAACACACTCAGTATGGCTTAAACTGAAAGCTATTGTAACAAATCAAGCATTGAAATACAATGCTGAAAGACTCTGTGAGCAAATATTAATGATGCAGAGCATCAAAGAACAATTGAAAGAATGCATAGACCAACAAAAGAACTAGCAGACATTTAACCATTCCAAGAGATAGCATATGACTAAGGAATCAATGATGCTGAAGGGAGAAGTCCAAGCCGCACTGAAGGCATCAGCATTGGTCTCTAGGAATTGATGGAAGCACTCACGAGTCCCTGCCAAGAAATTTGAAAGGCAGACACTTAGCCAACGACAGGAAGGCATCCATGCTTGCATCCATTCCAAAGAAAATTAACCCAAAAGAATGCTCAGATTTTAGAAAAATATCACTGCTATTGCATGCAAGTACATTTTTTGCTGGAAATATTCCAACTCTAGCTGCAGCAAGACATTGTTAGAGGACTGCCAGAGGTCCTGGCCAGATTCACAAAGAGGTGGGAAACAAGGGATGTTAGTGCTGATGTCAGATGGGTTTTGCCTGAAAGCAGCAAAAAGATGCTTATTTGTAGTTTATTGACTATGCAAAAGCAATATAATGTGTGGACCACAAAAAAATGTCAATATCCTTGAGAGGAATGAGAATTCTAGAACACTTCATTGTGCTCATGTGGAAATTGCACAGGGACCAAGATGTAGTTGTGCGGACAGAACAAGAGAGCACGTGTCAGGGTTGTGTCCTCTTATCATACTTGTTCTATCTGTATGCTGAGCAAATAATCAGACAAACTGGATTATGGGAAGAAGGACACAGCATGAGGATTGGAGGAACACTTACTAACAACTAGTTGTATCCAGATGATACAACCTTGCTTACTGCTGAGAGTGAGGAAGACTGGAAGCACTTGCTGATGAAGATGAAGGATTACCACCTTCCACCTGGATTAAAATTCAGAGTAAAGAAAGCCAAAATGCTCGAAACAGGACCAATAGATAACATCGTGATAAAGGTAGAATAGATTGAAGTTGTCAAGGACATAATCTTGCTTGGATTCACGGTCATTGCTCCCAGAGGCAGCACTCAAGAGATCAAAAGGCAAACTGCACTAGGGAAATCTGCTTCACCAGACCTCTCTAAAGGGTTGAGCAACAAGGATGCTATGTTAAGGATGAAGGTACACCCGACCCAAGCCATGATGTTTTCAATTGCCTCACACGCAGGGGGAAGTTGGACTCTGAATAAGGAAGAGTTGATGCCTTTGACCTAGGCTGCTGACAAAGAATAGTGAAAGTACCATAGACGGCCAAAAGGGCACAGACAAATCTGTCTTGGACTAATCATAGCCAGGCTGTTACTTAAAGGCTGTTGTTTCATCTCACAAACTTTGGGCATGTTCTCAAGAGCGACTATTTCCAGGAAGACCTGAGGCTTGATAAAGTACAGAGGCAGGGAAAAAGAGGAAGGCTCTCAATTAGAGGGATTGACACAATGGCTGCAACAATAGGCTCTCCCATAATAACTGTGAAGATGGCACTGTATCAGTTGGCCTCTCCTTCTGTTAGACATCGGAACTGAACGGACTTCATGACCCTTAGCAGCAACATTGTCTCACAGTTTTTCTCATAGTTAACATGCATTTTTTTAAAAATAATTTTATTGGAGGTTCTTACAGCTCTTATAGCATTCCATACATGAATTGTTTCAAGCACACTTATATATTATGTTGTCATCATTATGTTCTAAACATCTGCTTTCTATCTGAGCCCTTGGTATCAGCTTCTCTTTTTAACTTCCCTGCACACTCCTACCCTCATGACTCCTTGATAACTTATAAATTATTAGTGTTTTCATGTCTTTCACCAACCACTGTGTCTCTTCACCCATGTTTCTGTTGTTTGTCCCCCTGGGAGTGGGGTAGGATTATGCTTTGATCATTGCTCTCTGTGCCCCTTCCAGGCCTCCTCCCTCCCTCTCCTCACCATCTCCCTACCCTCCATGTATCACGAACTCTTTTCTGTACTGATGTACATGCTCTGGTCTGGCCAGAACTGAAAGGAAGGACTGGAGTCAGGATAGTTGGGGGTGAGGAAGCCTCAAAGAACCAGAGAGATATTGTGTAATGTTGGTGCTATACTGAACTCTGGTTGATTCATTCCTTTCTGGTGACCCTTCTGTGAAGAAATGTCCCATTATCTACAGATGGATTTTGGGTCTCCACCCCGGCCCCCCTCATTCTCAATAATATGTTTGTTTGTTTGTTTGTTTGTTTTGTGTCTTCTGCTGCCTGTTATCCGATTCCATCAGTCCTCCCTCATGATCACACAGGCTGGTGTGGTTCGTCTATGTGGACTTTTTGCTTGTCTACTAGATGGCAGATGTTTAGTTTCAAGACTTTTAAGACCCCAGATTCTATATCTTTTGATAGACATACACAACCTGCTTTCATCACCACATTTTCTTATGCAAGTAGTTGACACTTAATAGATAGACAATAATATTTCTAAAATAATTAACAGACTTTAATATATATATATGAAACAACATATCTAAAAGTTTCAGAATATGTAACCTTTTCAAAGACCCATGGAAATTTTGCAAAGCTTCCATTACAATAGATCATAAAATTTTAAAATAAATATCAGAACATTAAAATCATGGCTGGTATATATCTTCTGACCTCAATGTACTTAGGCCAGGAATGAAAAACACTAAGAAAAAAATGCAAGTGTTATCCTTGGGTTTTTGATATTAAGAATTCAGGACAGATGATTCCTTCAGGACCAGTAGTGAGAGTGGCAAGATCAGGAGGGTGGAGGGAAGGTGGATTAGAAAGAAAGAACCGATTATAAAGATCTACATATAACCTCTTCCCTGGGGTATGGAAATGGGGAAGTGGGTGAAGGAAGACCTTGGACAGTATAAGCCCCCAATAGAATGACTGATTATAAAAAAAGAAAGTGAAAAAAAAGAATACACCTCTGTGTAATTTATGGACTAACAGAGCTATCTAAATGCAAATCTTAAACATTTCAACAGAATGATAATAAAAATTCTGTATTGATACTTATAGAATATCCCCTTATTTATATATACATTTGACACATATTTGTGTATATGTATTTACATTTTCTGCAAATATATTCTTGAATGTGAAGGGGCATACACATGGCAAAGTTGTGGAAAAATCTTAGACATAAACAAACACCTTGAACGAATGACTCCCAGCACTCAACATAATCTCAGATGACACCAAGATCAGTTGGCACAATGAAGTCCAAAATACAATGACCTACATTCTAGTTTATTGAGCAATGAATGAATGGGGTCTTAAAAGCTCATGAGCTGCTACCAAAACTCAACTATTGACCTCTCCCTTTGGGGGAAAGAAGAATGAAGAAAATCAAAGACATATGGAAACAATCCAATGGACCAATGGACTATATGAACATCATTCTCCATTGTTAGGGTAGTCTGCAGTGGCCATTTTTGGCCTGACCCCTCCCTCTCTCCTCGGACCTGACATCTGACTAATGCAGCCATTGCCCCCCAGATTTGCCTCCCCACAGCCCTAAAATTTTCTCTACACGTGTCCTGCTTTGTTCATGACCCCTTTTGCACCCTGTCTGCCTACACCTAAAGACCAGGAAGGCAGCACCATTACATCAGGACCTGAATATCCTATCTACCTTCAACCAATCTCCAATTCCTTTACCTCAAATGGGCACTAGGCCCCTCCCAGGGTGGCATGGAGCTATGTAAGTGCAGTCATTTTGTCTCTAGGCGGGACAAAAAAATCTCTCAGACCACTGGACTTTGTCTGGGTTAGTACCTCCCCAATAAAACTTGGGGTTTGTTTATTTTTACTATAATTCAGTTCTCATTCGTCTCTGGTGGTGCTCAATCACCTAACATCCATAACCCTGAGATCAGAAGAAACAGATGGTGCCCAACTATCACTATCCTCTGCTACAGATCCTGTATATAATGGAAGAAGAATGTGGAGAAAGCCCCCAAATCAGAAAAAAGACCAGACTTATTCCTTCAATAGTAGGTGTTAGAATCTGTTAATTACCTCCTCAGGTTTGGAACTGACCTGACCCTCATATCTGTTTCAACTGAACAATCTGCAGATCTTTAGGGGAACCAATAGTACTATGCAGGTACTCATCCTTTAGAATAATTAACTTTTGGAGATTGAAAAGGTAGCATTATCCAAAGACTAAGCTTAGGGGTAGAAGTGGATAGGTAATGCTGCATTTTGGAAATTGCAATCAATGACATGAAACAAAATATATATAAATTATTTACAGAAAACTGGTATCCTCCATAAAACTTTGCCTAAAATTCAAAGTTAAAAAAAAAAAACTCCTTAGAGGTCCCTATCAGAAATAAAACTCTGGGCCTGAGGAAGCACACATTTTAACTTGTATATGTTTTCTGTTTTCTTCCTAACTCGACAAAAGTAGGCCACAGCTAACAAGTGATTCTAAGCTGAAGAGTGAAAATTAATCATCAAATCCTCCCAATTACACTCAATAAACAAGCTAGTCAACAAATATTCCTTGAGACTTCATTGAATGCAAAATACATAGATGTCTTCCCTTGTCTAACTTAATAAGAAAATATAAGCATTTGCATGCTTATATATTACTAAAAGGATTTATTCTTCCTGTTACATAAGAATTAACATCCTAAAAATTAGAACTTAAACAAATATGTAATGGTTGTATTAAGCAGACAATATATGTATGTATGATGATGACATTCTTTTTTCACTTTTGGTGGTTGTGGGAGCTACCCAGCGCTGCTCCTGAGAGCCGCCCGCCACTCGATTTGCACCGCCAAGCCCACGGGCCGCAGTCTAGCACTCAATGACTTACGCCACCGGGCTCAGCCCTTGACTTTTTTTTAAAAAAACTGCACAGCGACATTTATTGTTCTAGTCCGGAAAACATTCCTTTTGTAAATTTCACACAGCAAAGCAAGTTAAAAACGTCACGCATCAAATAAATGATAATTTCAACAAGAACTTGCTAAAGGAACCTCATGACAACAACATTTTAGGGCCTGATCACTTAAGTCCATAAGGCTATCATTGGATCTCAACCAAGTGGCTCCTCTGCAATCTGCAAGTCGTTCTCCTACGTAAGACGGCACAAGTAGCATGTTTCCCTGACTCGGTGACAGAGCTTAGGAAAGAGCCTGTGGTGGTAGTTTTGTCTCTTTTGTTGTAGCAGGTAGACTGGCTCCAGCTGGGATCAGGACAGATGGAAGGACTGCTGCCCTTCCCTAGCTGCGACCAGCAGTTAAAACACATGCTGTTGGAAAAAATACCGTAGCTTCTTTTTACACTACTCTGTATATCTCGAATTACTTTTAAATATAAAAGTAAATAATAGTATGTGCAAATATGAAAAGGAAAAGCTCATAAGCACCATCAAATATGAGCTAATTTGTTAAAAAAAATTTTTTTGAGAGGGAGCTTTGAGAGGGAAACTTTTCCATACTTTTCTCCTTTCTAATGGTTTGGCCATATTAGAGGATCTCTGACTGAGCAAAATTGTCATATATATATAATATGTATATATACATATATGTACACACACAATCACACAACCGTACCCCTAAAAAAACACAGAATTTTGCTGAGGTTTTTAGCTTTTGTAGTTCACATCTTTTCCATCAGGCCAGCATTAAGCAACTCACTCTGAGTTAGTGCACCCAGTGGCATTGCCTACAAAGTTTCTCTCTGGTGACAGTGAAGTTTTTCATAAAAGAAGTTTCACAAAGTTCTTTTTTTGTGATGGCCAATTTAAGAGAACAACATGCAGCTGTGAAATTTGTTTCGTGCTCAGGAATGCTGCAGAAATAGTTGTGATGTTGAAAAAAGCTTACAAGGACAGGGCTATGGGAAAAACTCAAGTGTACAAGTTGCTTTCTTGTTTCAAAAAAGGTGAAATGTCAAATGATGAAAAACCTCATTCTGGATGTCTGTCAACTTCTAGAATGGAAGAAATGTCAACTCATAGTGCATTTGGAATTTGTTCCACCGGCTCAGACTGTTAGTCAGGCTTTCTCCTTAGAGGTTCTGAAAAGAGTGTAACAGAACACAACAAAAGAGTCCTGATATTTAGCAGGCAGAGGACTAGTTTTGTCACCACGACAATGCATCTGCTCATGGAGCCTTCTCAGTATGCCAGTTTGAGACATAAAAACAGCAAGCCTCTCTTGCCCCACTTGACCTTAGTCTATGCAACTTCTTTTTGTTTCCACGAATGAAGAGGACATGAAAGACCAGCGATTTGAAGACATAAACAAGGTGAAGAAAATCAGGGAGATGCTGTCAGCCATCCAAACAGATGAGTATGAAAAATGTTTCCAAGAATGCAATCATAGATTTTACAAATGTAGTAAATGTAATGGAGAGTAGTTTACAGGTGATAAGTTTGTTAGGTAAAGTAATTTAAATATATGGCTTTAAAAATAATCCAGTTTGGGGAGAAGGGCAAAATATACATTCATATATGGATAAGATTCAAAGAAGATTTCTGGGTTGAAAAATTTATCTTCACAAAGTGATCACTGCATCCATTATTATATGTATATACTATAGGCTATGTGTAGTATACATACTATGTCACTGTATATATTTATCACTGAAATAGGGAATGAATGAGAAAAGAACCTGGCTTTGAGTCTAGCCATAGGAAAATGAGTTCCAGCTTTGGGAATTTCTATCACTTCTTGTCCTTCAACTCACTCCTTCCTTGAAGATGTCTCTCCTCTTCATTTTTAATTGTACAGGCATACACACTATACTTCATAAAACTTTCCACTTAGCAACACCTGATGAATTCTTATGTCATTGCCTATTCCCTTTCTAGAGCACCTCATCCCTTCCAGTGCCAACATTGGTCATTCACTGAACACGTCAAACTCCAGAGAAAGAGCTATTAAAAGTCTTCTTCCATGTTTCCCTTCCTTTGGAATCCTTGCTTCTCTGATTAGTTATGAACTCATGTTTATAACTCCCTTGCTTCCAGAACAATAAATATCAGTGAAATACCATTTCTTTATTGTAAACTTGGGGGGGGGAGATGGAGAGGGGAAACTCCTCCAAACAATACTTGGAGTTGGGATTTCAAGAGTTTGGAGCAGAGTAAGCATTGCTTTCTACTGCAAACAGTATTGACCTGAATTGGATCATAGACTCATAGAAAAGATAAAAAATATAGCTTAATTACTTTCAGGATCTGTGCGTGTGTGTGAACTTAACCACCATTCTTAACGCTTTGGGGAAAATTACCCTTTTGCATTACAAAATGCTCTTGGAAAACAAATTGTGGGCACATTAAGTAAACAAACTATTTCTTTTCACCTCATGAAGTTGAAATTCCCTTCCATCATTTCTGTAATTGGAGGTGGTTTTCAGCAATAGTCCTCAACCTTCCTAGTACCATGACCCTTTAATACAGTTTCTCATGTGGTGGTGACCCGCAACCATAAAATTATTTTCATTGCTCCTTCATCACTGTAATTTTGCTAGTGTTATGAATTGGGTGACTCCTGTGAAAGGGTCCCTCAACCCCCAAAGGGGTCACAACCCACAGGTTGAGAACCACTGCACTGCAGGATCTACCATGTAGATATCACTAAGGCTAATTACTAAAAGGAATCTAAGAGCATGGTATTTCCTATCCCTGTGCCAATTTTCTTTTTTCTCAAACAAACAGGATTCATGTAATTTCTCCAGGAAATTTCAGAAGGGTAAAGCCTCTCATGCTCTCTCCACTGCCATTGCTTCCAATGTTTAAAGTCACCTGCTCCTGGGAATTAGTGCAGTGTTTCCAGGAAAGTGTGGGCCCAGCCTGAAGCTGGGGTGTGGGCTGGCAGAGAGCACACATCCCTCGGTATTTCATCAGGTGCCTAAAGCTGCCTTGAGTCGCTCCTGTACTCACTGGGTTCTTATCTTATTTCAAGGACGTGGGCGAAGTCATAGGATAATGGTTCTGCCAGGACTATTGCCAGCTACTGAGTGCTTGTCGGCAAACTGTTGTCAACTCCGATGAAGCCTAAACTGAAAATGAAAACAAGCATTAGACTGTGTTGGATCATCAGCTGACGTTGCTGGGACACCTTATTATATAATCTATGACTTACTTCGACAGGGGGTGCCTCCATCTGGGTACTGTCCAACTGCATGTGATGTAGTCTGTTTGCTAGTTATGAGTGAGCTGCATGTGATGCAGTCTGTTCACTGGTAATGCACAACTAGACTTGTATTGGTCTGCTAAGGACTGCAAACCCAGGGAAAAAATACTTCTATAAGGCCAGTTCTTCACAATTGGTGATTTTAGAAATATAGTCTAGGCTCTCGAGAGTAGGGAGGGAGATAGGAAAATTTAGAGGATGCAAGTCAAAATTACCCTGGAGACATATGTAGAGAGAGTCTCAAATGCTGAGCAGCCTCCAGGTCATTTTTGACATTGCCGTGCCCTTGAACTTTAAATCAGTGTCCAAGGACTAAGCGGTGCTGAGTTGCCGCTTGGAAGACATTCCACCGTAAACTGCCTCTTCAGAGCCTGCCGAGCACTTTTCTTCTCTCCAGCAGAGCGGAAATCACTTGCATGTGTACAGCTCTGATGTCCAATAGAAAAGCCACACAGGGACATCTAGTGGCAGTGGGAAATCACCGATCTGCTCCAAAGGAGTCCACGAATTTCCAAATCACAAACTCCCTGGGTGCTTTCAATGCTTTCTCTGAGCTTCCGCTCAGACCGGCGCAAAGTAGTGTATGTCATTTGAAGAAAGCAGAACCCAGAGCGAAGAACATTGCTGAGCACCCTGGCCCCAAGAACCCACAGCCAGACCAGGTGGCCACCTGAACCCAAGTGAGGGTAGAGGGGCAGGTTCTTCAGGCGAGTGTGCAGAGGGGAGGGTATGAAGAGGAGGCACTCATTTTATGGGCAATTACTTCAATGCGTTGTTTTAAGTTGGCTGTAAATCAGATCTGGCCCTGGAGAGGTGGAAAGCATGAAAAACTCCCAAGTAAACTGAATACATTAAGAAGAGCCCTCCAAACTTGCTGATCTATGAATTAGCATCAGTACCACTCTTAATGAGAGTTACTTGTGAGCCTCACAGTTGAGAGGCCAAAGCCAAATCAAAGCTAGCCACCCACATTGATGAAACAAAGTTCTTCGAAGAGACGCTCTTCTCCTGGGTTTCGATGGCCGGCCTGCAGCTGCAATAGAGGCAGTTGCATCAGATGTTCATTGTCTCAGATGGAATATTTCACCGGCAGACAAATGTGCAAATAAATTAAATTGGGTCTAAATTAGCTGGCAAAATTCACAGCAGATTTTATTATGAGAAAAATAGTGAAAGTCTATAACCAGATATTTTTTCCATTTTTCCACATAGCAAGACCAAATTTTCTATGCTAGAATGCAAGTACCCCAATGTAACATTTCACAAATATCTAACTTATATAATCTGTCTTAAAATCTTCCACTCAACCTATTTAATTACTGCTTCCACTAGTGGCACAAGAAAACTATTAAACTTTCTCATTCATGTTTGTGTTAGTCTGGGTAGACTAGAGGAACAAATTTCTTAGACATGCATATCGATATAAGGAAAGGGTTTATATGCAAAAGGAATGGGGCACTGAGAAAGCATCCCAGCCCAGCCCAGTTCAAAGTCATAAGTCCAATATTAACCCATATGCCCGAAATCAGTCTATAAAGTCTCCTTTCGACTCACGAAGTCACAGGTCAGTGCGTGCAAAATCCTGGCACTGACAGGGGTCTCGATGGCTTCTCGCTTCCAGGGCTCAGAGTCCATCAACAGCAGACAACTCCTCACTGGCAGAGGTTTCCATGTGGCTGCCCCAGCTTCAGAGATCTGGCTCCATCAGGGCAAAGCCGTGTGGTCTCTCCACCGGCTCCTCCAACTTCTCAGAGGCTACATCTTGTCTTTTCCGTGACTCATCATCTCTGAGACTAACTCCCAACAACTGGGGAAGATAGCTTCTCATCTTCATGAGGGAAAAATCACAAGATTTCCCAGAAGTCTCAGGTGAAAGCCGTGCCCACATAGAGGTCTCATTGGCTACTCAATAGCTATCTCCAGATTAATAGGCTAGACTCGACCCCTACATTTCAGTCATAAAATTAACATAAGCAAATGACTGTCATAATGTTCAATCATTCTTTTCTTTGTTACAATTGTCCACTGTTCAACCCATATTGAAGTATAAACTGTTTTTTAAAAAAGTTTCTCTCACCTTAAATTTTTCCTATATCCCAAATCATATTTGGGCACAAGAGGTGGTTTATATTGGCAAACTGGTCTCAGATTCCTCTGCTGTATTTCCCTCCTGACTTTTGCTTTCCTGGTGAACTCATAATTAATTATTTCTTTCCTTGCTATGATCTTAGCTTCTATCCTATGTAACTAATAAGGCCATGAAAAAAAAAACCCATCTCACTGTTCTTGAGTGGATTTCAACTCATAGTGACCTTTTAGGACTGAGTAGAACTGCTCCTGTGAAATTTTGAGACTCTCTTTACCAGAGTAAAAAGCTTCATCTTTCTCCTGAGAAGTGGCTGGTGGTTTCAAAATGCTCACCTTGTGCTTAGCAATCCAACACATAGCCTAGTACACTACCAGAGTTGCTAATAAATTTGTAACTCAAGACATTCAGGGATTATTCTCTTAGCACACTGCCTGGTATTACCTTCTCCTTCCAGCTAACTCCTATGTCTTTTTCATTTCTGCTTTTCACCTACAGTCTCTGCAAAGAAGTCAGAGAAAAATAGTGAAAGTTTATAACCAAATATTTTTCCATGTCTCCACATAGTAAGACCAAATGTTCTATGCTAGAATTCATATACTCCAATGTAACATTTCACAGTGTCCAACTTATATAACCTGCCTTAAAGTCTTTCATTCAACCTCCACTCACTACAGAGATCCTTATTACTAGAAAGCATCAAATCTCACTTCTCATATCTCCTACACCACGTATGAGGCTCGGGAGGGAAACCCAAATAATTTTATTATCAATCCCGTTACCCTCTGTTCTGACACCACCTACACGTTCAGCACATCTCCTGATCCTAACCAGTGAGCTAGGTCAGACTTCAAAAAGTAAAGGGCACAGTCTTCTAGATTTCAAGTCTGGCCAAGACCTCTGACACCAATTTCAAGCTGGAGAATCCCCAGAGCTTCTCATTCCTGACCTGCTGGTAACAAATTTGGGACTTTTCACTACCTCTTCTGTATACCAGAGGCAAGTTCACAGGAACCCAGGACATCCCTGACTTCTGAAATGTTGGCTTCCACTACCCCCTCCCTATCCCCAATAATTCCTGAGAACAATGAACAGAACTCACAGAAAGTAGTATACTTAGGATTATCATTTTATCTTAAAGGATACTAATCAGGATCACATCGGGCTATGTCTGGGAGGTGGGTTCCTAATATAAAACACTCACCCGTGTCCCAAAGACCTTTCTATCTGCCACATTTATTGATGTGTATCAATAAGCCTGTAGAGCCAGATCCAGAGCATTTACTGGGACTTCATTGCATAGACAAGAATGACCCTCTTCCCTTATTGACAGTGGTGCTCTTTCTGGCTTGGCCAGCACCTGCTTGAATTGTCACTAACGTAAACCTTCAGATATGTTCTGGAGGCCTCTGAAATTGGCACTCTGTCACTGAGGTAGTGTTCAGGTTTTGGAATTTTTCTCTCTGCAAATGTAGGTTCAAATGTAACAATTTGGGTTGACGCAGGTCTGGAAAGTGCTGGCTCCTTCTGCCTCGTACAGTGTTGTGAGGAGTTGGAACTCCCTCAACGGCACCTAACTGCAACAATGCCTATGACTGACCTTCAACAGCTGGAACATGGAGCCAACCTTTTTCCAGCTGTACTGACACCCAATTAGAGGAGCCTGGGGGTATAATGGTTACGCAGTGGGCTGCTAACAGCAAGATCAGCGGTTTGAAACCACCACCAATTCTGTGAGCAAAAGAGGCTTTCTACTCTCGCAAAGATTCCCGGCTTCAGAAACCAGAGAGGCAGTTCTACCTTGTCCTGTAAGCTTGCTAAGCATTGCCATCGACTGGGTGGCAGTGAGTCTGGTTTGAGTTTTTGAATGCCCACCTGTGCCTCTTTAATGTACACAGAAATTTTGTCATGTTCTTGAACATTGTATCCCCTGTAAACATTTCAGGAATGAATCTCAAATGTAAGAACTTTTTAATGATACATATCCACTATCTTTAACAAAATTTTTTAAAAATCTTTAATATCAAGTCTTCAATGAAATTTCCCTATTACTGACAGATACCTCACCCCTACCCCCAAGGAAACAAGCTCTGCTAAGCGGAACTTTCATAGTAAGTATTTTTCCTGCTGGGCAAGCATCAGAAAACTCAATCTGAGTTAGTACACTCACTGGCACCACTTGGGAAGGTTCTCTCTGGTCCCAGGTGAATTTTCTTGTAAAAGCAGTTTTGCTGGAACTTGCTCAAACCTGGTTGTTTTGTGATGATTGATATGCGGCTGTGAAACTTTATTTCCTGTTCAGGAAAAAATGCAAAAACAGTGACGATGCTGAACAGAGCTTACAAGAACAGCACTATGGAAAAAATATGTGTATGAGTGGTTTCATTGCCGCAAAAAAAGTGAAATGAATGTCAATTGATGACAAACCTCATTCTGGGTATTGTTAACTTCTTGAAAGGATGAAAATGGCAATTTGCAGTGCATTTGGAGCTCATTCCACCAGGTCAGACTGTTAATCAAGCTTTCTATTTCTGAAAAGATTGCCTAACCGTGTGGGACAAAAGAAGGCAGGCAGAGGACTGTTTTTGCCACCACAATGATAAACCTGTTCACACAGCCATCTCAGTGGTCCTGTTTTTAGCAAAAACATCATGCCTTTCTTGCACCGTGCACCTTACTCACCTGACCTCACTCTGAGTGACTTATTTTTGTTTCTGAGAATAAAGAGGGACATGAAAGGACAGCGATTTGACGACATAGAAGAGGTGAAGAAAAAAATGAGGGAACTGTTGTCAGCCATCCAAACAGATAAGTTTGAAAAATGTTTCCAAGAATGGAGTCGCAAATTTGAAAATGAATTTAGTGTAATGAAGAGTTTGTGGAAGGCGATAAGGTTGTTTTATAAAGAAAAATGTTTAAAATACATTGCTATGTAAAAAGAATCTGTTTGAGGGCACCCCCTCCTACATATAGCATTTATACATTACAACTAAGCAAAAAGTCCTCGAAGTATTTTTAATCTATAGACTTTCCCTCTCCCTTCTACTGTCTCTTTTTCACAGCCTTGCACTCTCTATTAGTGCAAGGTTTTGTTGAAGAAATGAGTGGTCTCTCCCATAGAGTTTTTCTCAGAGTGAGTTTTTCTTCTTTAATCTCAATGGTACTCTTTGTCCTTCGTATTCTATATCCTTTATTCGAAATTAGAGACATATGGAGGGTCAAGCTAACTTTTTAGTGCAGACTACTTTATAGGTAGTGTTGAGTACTTTCCAGGAATCAATAATTCCTGGTTGGATTAAGTGTGTATGTGATCTCAACAGCCATTAATGATTCTTGCTTAGGTCCATTAATTCAGTAGGCAATGTAAAGACATGCTATTTCTTCAATCGTTAGCTGATATGTATTTACAAAGAGGCTCGTCTGCTTCATCAGCTAATTAGTTACACAGATATTAAAGAATTTTATTGTCTTTAACATCTGAAATATTAAACATATTAAAAGTATTATAGCAAAGAATCAAAATAATTTTTAAAAATCTTCTCCAAAAGGGATAAAATCACAAACATCCTTTAGAGACGATAAAATGTGTATGCATGAGTCTATTTATGTACATATGTATTTTATGGGTTTAAACAGCTTGGATAGTTAATATCGCTTGCAATTATTATGCTTTTTCATACTCAAATTGCTTTGTCTTTGGCAGAGGAGACGATTGAATTAGGACCTGGAGTCCTTTCAATACGACACTTTTAAAAATCATTTTATTGGGCTGAGCCCCGGTGGCGTAGTGGTTGTGCGCAGGACTGTGGCCCACTGGGACAGAGGTTCAATTCCAGCAGTGGGGCTGGGCCTCCTACTCCCACCACCGGAGAGCAGTGATGCCCAAAACAAAAAAAAAATCATTTTATTGGGGGCTCATACAACTCTTATCACAATCCACACATACATCCAGGTGTCAAGCACTTTTGTACATTTGTTTTCCTCATCATTCTCAAAACACTTGCTTTCTACTTGAGCCCCTAGTATCTGTTCCTCATTTTCCCCTCCCACTCCACTCTCACATGAACCCTTGATTTTATAAATGATTATTATTTTGCCATATCTTACACCCTCCAAGATCTCCCTTCAGTCCCACTTCTCGACAGTCCATTCCCCAGGGAAGAAGTTACAAGAAGATCCTTACAATCTGTTCTCCTTTTCCACCCCACCTTCCATCCACCCTCCCAATAGCGCCATTCTCACCAGTGGTCCTGAGAAATTCCTCTGTCCTGCATTCCCATGTTTCCACTTCCTATCAGCACCAGTGTACCTGCTCCGGTCCAGCCAGATTTGTAAGGTAGAATTGGGATTATGACAGTGGGGAGGGAGTGGGAACATTTAAGAACTAGAGGAACTTTGTATGTTTCATCATTGCTCCCCTACACCCTGACTGGCTCATTTCCCAAGAGCATTCTGTGAGAGAATGTTCAGTTGCCTACAGATGGGTTTTGGATCGCCACTCTGCACTCCCCCTCATTAACAATGACATGATTTTTGTTCTTTGATGCCTGATAGCTGATCCCCTCAACACCTCATGATCGCGCAGGCTGCTGTGCTTCATCCATGTGGGCTTTGTTGCTTCTCAGCTAGATAACCACTTGCTTATCTCCAAGGCTTTAAAACCTCAGACTGTATATCCCTTGATAGCCAGGCATCATCAGTTTTCTTTGCGACATTTGCTTATGCACCTGCTTTGTCTGCAGTGATTGTGTCAGGACTGTCTGGTGTGCTTCTTCCATGTGGACTTTGTTGTTTTTCAGTTAGATGGCCACTTTGTATATCTTCAAGCCTTTAAGAACTGAGGCACTATATCTTTTGATAGCCAGGCACCATCATCTTTCTTCTATTCTAATCATTTTATTGGGTGCTCTTGTAGCTCTGAAAACAATCCATACCTCAATTGTATGAAGGATATTTGTACATATGAGGCTAAAATTATTTTTTAGACATTAACTTTCTATTTGAGCCCTCTTTTTTCCTTCCCTCTTGCCCTCCCACACTCATGATCCATTGATAAGCTATAAATTATTATTATTCTCATATTTTACAATGACCACTTTCTCCCTTCTCCCATGGTTTCTTCCCCTCTCCTCTCCCCATTTTTCCTCTCCCTCCTGGTATCACTACTCCCATTTCTATTCCTGAGGGGTTTATTTGACCAGGATTTTGCAAGCTGAGAGCTCATTTTTCTATGGCACTGTTTATCACCATCAAGCTGATTTTGACTCACAGCAACTTCATGAGACACAGTAAGACCATCAGTTTCTACTTTGTAGGATGTAATCTTGATAGAAGTCAACTGCCAGTTTTTCTCCCATGAAATCACTAGGCAAACTTGAACTTCTAAACTTCTGGTTAGCAGTCAAGCACTTAATAATTGCATGTCTAGGCTCCTTGGTAATCAATCTAGAATAGACTTCTTATTTTCTGAAATAACAAATTATATGCCAAGCTTATTTTATATTCCTGCCTTTATATTTTTTAATTTAAGATGATATTCACCTTTGTTTTATCAGATCAAGCATGTCATCAAATCCAACTAATACCTAAATACAAATTCAAGACTTTTACTTAACCCAATTGATTTTCATATCTATATCTCTTTTCTGTCAAGTTCCAAATCCTGATTTTCATTGACACACTACATATACAATGATTTCAGAATAATATCAACACTACCAAAATGATATTATTTTTTATTTTTTTAGCATTCTTTTCTTCCATTAGGGATCTGCAGTCAAACTATAATGCTTTAAAGTCACTTATGAGGATAGTTTCTCTGTGGTCCATTAAAAGCTTTGTTTCATATAGCTTTTAATCAAATATTTAGGAATTACTGTTAGCTGTTCTTTAATCTATTGTATAAAATATTTACTAATAGCAAAATCACATTTTCAATACTTATTTTAAAATAAGCAAAATTTCTATCCCTGTCTCCTCCTCTATTACGTCCTTTTTTCTGTAGGTAATCATTGCTTAGAATCTTTATCATTTGTCTTTTCACTACTTCTCAAAGTTTAATTGTAAAGATCTATTAATATGCACACATACATGATGATGCATCAAGAAAGCATTGCTACTAGGGTTCCGGTACATGAATGCAGCAGTATAGTCCAAACAAACTGTGTTTAAATCTATTTCTGCAATCAGAAGGTGGCAAACAATGAGTCTTCTAAGTCCTGTGCTGTATTCGCTTTGTTAGTATGTCCAGTCCAGAAGGAGGTCCAATCAAATGGTGGCTCTTAGGGAAAGCAGGTGGGCCAGTTAAGTTCAAGGCAGACAGGCATGATCAGTAGGTTATCTGTTTTTGGAACTCCAAATGGACGATGTCGATAGATGTTCTTGATGGAAACAGGATGATCATGGGGTCTTGTTATGAAGACATTTAAAGGAAATTGAAAACTGCATTTGTGAGGGGGGGAAAAGGCCTGGATTTTTTTTTTCCCTTGACAATGTGTCTACTCATTGTTTGAGAACAGCAAGGGTGGTCCTAGCAGAACTTCCCTGGAAAGTCTTACCCCATCCACAATATAGCACTTTCCTTTTCACACTTCTCCCCTCCCCAAATCTCAAGGTACATCTTAAAGAGACAAAAGATTATTTCCTGTGTTACTTACATAATCTGATGTCAATTTGAGATTTGAGACGATTAAAAGTATAATGGTGAAGTCCAGTCTGTCGAGCAGATCATACCCAAGGAAACTTCTATGTGGGGTTGGCCTTTTCCCAAGAATTCTGGGATCACTAGCATTTTCCTCCTTGGAGGTAGGAAACGTTCTCTCTCTTGACTCACTCTCTAGAAGACCCTCTACTGACAAGACACATGGAACTGCACTAGTGTTCTTAGCTGGATAATGTACATGAAGACCTCTGCCATCTCTGAGATGCCACTGAAATCAAAGGCTTTCTACTCACTGGCTTATGAGCATCCTGCATTTGGTTTCATTGCCTCTGTGTTTCTGGGATCTGAAGAGAACCTTATAGATCAATAGTGGACTTATGGACTAATATCGGACTTATGTGCTTGGACTGGATTGTTTAGATGCTTTCTTAATGTACAATTACTATTCATATAAAACTCTGTCTTATACCCTTGAGTCTCCCTGGATTTGCTTATCTAGTCTACCCAGACTAACAGTCCTCAAGGATTCAAAAATGGCAGTCTTGACATGGTATAAATGGAAGAGCTCAAAATTAATTGAGGAAGAATTAGAGAGGTGGAAATATTGCCTTCAGAAGTATATAGATCTTCTAGATGGAAGATAGATTGAGAAATAATAGTCTCATGTTTGATGCTTTTGTTGAATAAGCATGTCTTTAACTGTGTACATTTAAAGTACACAGTAAACATTTTGACGTGCTCTAGAACATATATATAAAATAACTTCAAAAATGTGTGAGAAAATTTGAATGTAAAGATAATGAACATTTTCCAAGAGATTTTTGAAGCTGCCTCATGTGTGTTCTTATATGCTAAAATTATTTATCATAACAAAAGAGATTTTATGATTGATATTTACAGCTACATTAAAATCCATAGCTTATCCACCCATGCCCTATGATAAATATTTGAGTTCTTAGCAGCAATTAGCTATTACAAGTGAGTAGCCTTGTCCAAAAGTACTTCTATATTTCAGTCTAATGAATCTTTGAGATAGATTCCTAAAGTGGGACACTATATATTTTTCCTAGCTTATATTCTGAAATATATTTTAAAACTCTAATGCAAAATTCTAAACATAATGGCAATTGTGTTTGCTTTTGATGAAGAGTTTTGGGGTGAACTAGCAGATTTTAAATTTGTTTATATGGCTGAGCAATGAGAAGTCACAATGCTCTTAGTGAAACAACGTTCTGTTTCTCCATAAGACAGTAATAAATTTAAATCCATCAAAGAAACTAGGAGCAATTTTAAAAGCAATAACTATGGCTAGATTGTATAAGTGCAATATAAAATCACCACCATGAGCATAAATGTCCCAGGAAAAAAACAAAGATGTTAAACTAGTTCTCATAGACTGTTTCGAAGTTTTCCATTCAATTTCCTTTGACCATAGCTCATTCTATTTGCTGGTAGTGCAAAGTACTTGGTGTTGTGTGTGAAGTGATTAAACATTAACAGCTTTCATTACCACTTCTGAAAAGTGAGTGATTTAATAGGACTGCACTACAAGTGTCATGATTTGTGTATATCTACACTAAGCAAAAAAAGACTTTTCCGGGGACAAGAAGGGTGGGGGAGGGCACTTTAAAATGCCAATTCTGATCATTATAACATCAAGAGTACTGATCTTTTTTTTCTTTTTTAGTTGTTATCTTTTGTGCTAATCTTAAGAAGAAAATTCACTATTATAAAAAGAATGCATACAAATTGTATGTGAACTTTTATTTTACGATCAAAGGAGGTTCCATAAAATACCATTCCTGAAAAGTCTGTGTGGTAGTTACATAATTTGGTGTCAGTTTAAGAGGATTATGAGTGAAGGGGTGGAGTTTGCTCTGTCAAGGATATAACCAATGAGATCTCTGTGTGGGCATGGTCTTCTGAGAATTCTGGGAATGCCTGTATTTTCCTTCTTAGAGACAGAAGAGACACGTGGCATTATGCTGATAGATCTGAGTGTCCTGGGACCTGGAGAAGCCACGTGGAGACCTCTTCCAGCACTGAGATGGTTACAATGCCACTGATTCACAAGATTTTCCACCCACTGACCTGTGATCAAACTGCTTCATTCTGATGAGTTGTGGTGGCTGTGATGCTTGAAGCTATGTCACAGGTATCTCCAATGCCTGTAGAGTCACCCAAAGTGAACAGGTTTCAGCGAAACTTCCAGACAAACAAGAGACAGTGGAGAAGGAGAATATACTGAAGACTTCATGCAAACCTTCCACTATTATCAAATCCTTGAGCACTAAGCAAAGGAAGTAGAACTCTGTCAGGGATACTGCTGGGGGATGAGCCTCTCAGGTCTGACAGCACACCATGTGATTGAAGACAAGCTGATTTCTTGAAGGGAAGCCTACAATGTTGACATTAGTCGAGTAAAGCCACTGGGAGTAGAGCCTTTGGGACCATTTGCTAATGGGGCATGACATAAGGTAAAAAGAAACAGCTGCAATCAAATGTCAGAATGCTAGAAGTATGAATTTAGGAAATTTGGAAAGGACAAAAATGAAATGGAATGCATAAAGAAACCTATCCTATGCATTGGTGAGTTTAACTCATTTGGTATTGGCCATTTTGAGTGAGGAAATCATATGATTTACTATGCTGGAAATAGCACAAGAGAATTGGCTTGGCAATAGTTGTCATAAAGGATTTTTAAAATCCATCATGAAGGACAATACTGTCTATGATTAGGTTATATCTATTCCCCTTCAAGTAAATCCAATCAATATAGTTATCATTCAAATTTATGCACCAACCACAAAGTCTAGTGATGAAGAAACTGAAAAATCCTACCAACAATTTCAGTTGGAAATTTATCAAACATGCAATCAAAATGTGTTAATAATTATTGGTGATTGGGATGCAAAAGTTGGAAACAAAGAGGAAGGAATAGTAATTGGAAAATATGGACTTGATGATAGAAATGAAACTAGAGATTGCATTTTACCATTTTCAAAATGAATGATTTATTCATAGCAAACACTTTTATTCTCCAACACAAAAGGTGACTATACTGATGAACGTCCCCAAATGGAAGACACAGAAGTTGCCTAAATCTGTGGAAAGACATGATGGAGAAGCTCAATAACAGCAGCTAAAACCAGATTCCATGGGGAAAATACTGAGTGATTAAGGAAAACATCAAGAACAGATGAAAAAGTACACAGAGTCACTGTAACAAAAGAATTTGTCAATATTCCTCCATTTCAGGAGGTAGCATGTGAGCATGAACCAATGGGGCAGAAATAAGTTCAAACTGAACTGAACACACTAGCCAAACACAAGGTCCCAGGAATTGATGGAATACCCATGGAAATGTTTCAGAAAGCTGAAGAAGCACTGGAAACACTCACTGGTCTACGTCAGGACATTTGGAAAACAGCCTCTTGGTCAACTCACTAGAAGAGAGCTATCTCTGTGCCCGTTCCAATGAAAGGCTACCAAATAGAATGCTCAAACTACAGAATGATATCATTGATATTACATGCAAGTAATTTTTTGCTTACGGTTATCCAGCAAAAATCAATAAAGAAAATAAAATAAGACCATTCAACAATGATTGCAGCAGTACATTGACAGGGAACTGCCAGACATTCAGGCCAGATTCGAAGGAGGACATGGAACAAGGGATAACATTGCTGATGTCAGATGGATTTGGGCTGAAAGCAGAGAACTCCAGAAAGAACCTTGTGATTTGTTGACTACTCAAAGGCATTTGACTGTGTGGACCATAATGTATTGTGGAAAACCTTGCTCATTGGAACTTTTACATGGATCAGAAGGCAGTTGTGAAAAGAGACCAAGAGAATACTGAATGACTTAAAATCAGGAAAGGTGTGCATCAGAGTGGTATGCTCTCACCATATAGATTCAATCTATATGCAGAACAAGCCATCGCAGAAGCTAGATTACATGAAGAAGAATTCAGCATGAGGAATGAAGGAAGTCTTATGGAAATGATACAGCCTTGAGTGGAGAAAGTAAGGAAGAACCTGAAGCACTGCTCATGAAGATGAAGGATTGTAGCTTCGAATCCTCGTATGGATTAAAATACAATATAAAGAAGACCAAAATTTTCACAACGGAACCAATAAATAACATCATGATGAATGGAGAAAGAAACTGGAGTTCTCCAGGATTTTACCTTGCTTGGATCCACAATCAGTGCTTATGGAAGCAGCAGTCAAAAGACGGATATTGCGTTAGGTAAATCTGCTGCACAAGACCTTTGTTAGAGTACTGAAAGCAAGATGCTACTTTCAGGACTAAGGTGTTCCTAGCCAGAGATGGTCTTCTCCATTGCCACCTAGGTCTGTGAAAGTGGGACATTGAATAAGGATGACTGAAGAAGAATAGATCCATTTGAACCGTGGTGCTGGGGGAGAATACTGAAAGCCACAGGGGCTTCTGAAAGAACAAATGGATTGGTGTTGGACAAAGTAAGGGCGGAGTGCTCCTCAGAGGCAAGCATGGCAAGATTGCATCTTACACACTTTGGACACGTTGTCAGGAGAGACCAGTCGCTGGAGAAGAGCATCATGCTTGGAATAGTGGAGGGGCAGTGAGTGAGGGGAAGGCCCTCGGGGAGCTGGATCAACCCCGTGGCTGCCACACTGGGCTCAGGCATACACTTGGCAGAATGGCACTGGACCTGTTCAGTCTGTTGTGCATTGGGTTGTGATGGGTCGGAACCAACCCAATGTCATCTAACAACAGCCTTTGCCCAGAGGATCCTGCATCCTTGTGTTTGTTCCACAGTGAAATGGCAGATTGGGCATCCTCAAGGGGCTGAACTCTTGTTTCTTCTCATTGTTTTTTTAATTTGGAGAACAAAAGTAAGGCTAACTGAAAAAAGTTCAGGGCTAAAGGATTAATCAAGTAAGGTTTCTCATTTAAATTCCTTTGCTATCCTTTAAGAATGAACACGGGCATCATCATTACGGAAACAAACATTCATTGAGACAACTTTCTTGGCCAACTCATGAATTCAATTCTCAAATTTCTCAGACCTTTTTCTTTTTTCTAAGACTCCATGAGTGGCCTATGTGGTTAAAAAAAATTCTATCAAGAGTTTCTTTTGGGGATCCCCCACCACAAAAAAACTTCACCATAGCTCTCTGAGTTTACCCTTTTGCAATGGATTTAACAGGTTCAGAATATCCTCTCAGACGTCATTGTTTTAAATGGAACATTTTGGAAGACACTCTAACAAGACTGACACAAATACATTACTACTAAAAGGACTTGTCTATAGCCATCCACGGATTGCAGAGACACATTTTTAGATGTTTTGTTCGGAATAAGCCCATGCATTAGAAGAAATAGATTTCTAGTAGCAATGTTGTTTCTCTTCCCCACTATTATGTAAGGAGCTCTGCTGGCACAGTGGATAGGAGTTGGGCTACTAATCGCAAGGTAGGCAGGTCGAAATCACTTAGCTGCTCTTCTGGAGAGAGACACCTCTTTCTACTCCGATAAAGAGTTATAGTCTCAGAAACTCACAGGGGTAGTTCTACAAGTCCTACAGCATTGCTGTGAGCTGGCATCAACTCGGTGTCATTGAGTATTATCTAACTATGTAACTAGAGAGAACAAGCGTTTCTACATATCTTAATTGATGAGATTGAGAGACGGATCATAAAGATTTGATACCAGGCTACGAGGAAGAATTATCGAGGAGTGCTGGTGGTGTCATGGTTGGGAGTTGGCCTGTATCTGTATGGTTGAGAGTTTGAAACCACCAGCAGTTATGTGAGAGAGAAAGACTGGGCTGTCTAGTCCAGTGATCGGTTACAGTTTTGGGAACCCAAGGTGACTTGATAGCATTGAGCTTGGGTATTTTTGAAATAAGAAGAGTGGAATCCATTGTGGGAGTGATAACAGTTTGCTTATTTGGTGTTCAAAGAATCACATATCTAATCATTAAATTAATTGCAAATACTCATCAGTAAGAACTATGTTTAGATTGCAGATCATGTAAAAACAGGCAGTGGGTCAGTTTTGGCCCATGGGATAAACATGATCCCTTGCAAAAAGAATTCTGAACATGCAGGTTTAGACATTTTAATAAATCATTTTATTGTCTTTATAAACCCGAAGTTAAAGAATTTCCAATGTATTGCAAATTCTACCATGCAGAGAAGCTGGACTGTATTTTTGTTGATCATTCCACTATCTAGAATAGTTTCTGGCACATAGGACACCCTCAGTAAATTTTTCTGCATTAAAAAAATAGATAAATAGTGACTTAAACATTTCCTGTTATTTTTTGCATAGATGTCTGAGCTAAGTAGAAGTTATCTAACTCTTAAACTCAACTTTCTAGGAGCCCATAACAGAGCTAGGAAAAAAAAAACTATCTTATTTATTACATTTTGGACATACTAGTTGTACTGCAAATGATTATTATTACTAGTGACTAGTCTATTCAAGTGATAGCACACTTAAACCAGAAGAAAAATTAATGAAAGGAAAACTTAAAAATGGAAGTAATTCAATATCTTTAACATTTTAATTTGGTGTTGCTAACATCTCTTTGGTGATTCAGAGAAAATTAATTTAGAGACCAGTTTTATGCAATTAGACATTAAGCCCACAATATGCTATTTAACTCATAAATTTAGCATTGACCTCATTAATAGATGCTACAAGCTTTCTATTACAATCACTCCCATGCTATTCGTATTTTATCATTAAAAAAATGTAGACCAACACATGCATCTAGAACAAAGATAATTTGTAGAATTGGGAGTAATTTTTTTTCTATTCCCATCTCTTGATTTTGAATGTGAAGAAATGGAATGTAGGTAAATTATAAATGGCAAAGCCTGTGATTAAAACCAGGTCTTGACTCTCACCTCTAATTATCTTACCATAAAAAAGAGCTATAAACAAAGTATAAACTATATTGCACTAGTTATCAAGTTTGAATTTTAGGAGCTCAACAAAGATGGAACACAGCATTATTTTCTTGAAAACAGACCATAGAATGAAAGCATACAATAATTTCAGCTAATAATAATAATGCAACAATTTTATGTGTAGGCTAGTAGCATTCTATTCTCTATGTTAAATACCCCAATAGTCAGAAATTGATTAGTTTTTAATGAAACACTTGCTTGAGAGCAGGGTACAGCTGATGATTACAAGTTAACAGACGGGGCACAATCTGGGAACAACTTGATTAGAGAGGGGTAAGGCTATCCAAATATTTGTGCCTCATCCCATCTGTCTCCCTAAGGCAGCACTCTGCAAATGAAGGAAAGAAGGCCAAGTCATACACCTAATGTGACATTTTTACTGCGTTATAACAATTGCTGTTTCACTGGGTATGTCATAGATTCCCACTATACTGATGTAAGCATGAGGCCTCAGAATAACGCTCGTTTTAAATGCATACTGCTGCAGCGTTTTCTGAAAGGCCTCTTACATGTTGTGATTTAAGCCTCGTAGCAGCACCATGAGGTGAGCAGATGTGGAAGATTGAGTTCATAAAGTGCTCAAATTATGCTGGTCTGATTTTTCTAGTGCTCCTATAACAGAAATATCACAACGGGTAGTTTTAATAAACAAATCTATTTTTAACACATTTTAGAAGGCTTTATCTCTACCGTATAGAACAGGGTAGAACTGCCTCTGAGTTTCTGAGAGCATAACTCTGTACGAGTGTAGAAAGGCCCATCTTTCTCCAAGGGAGTGGCTGGTAGCTTTGAACTGATTACCTCTCAGGTCGGAACCCACTGAGTAACTACTAGACCACCAGGGCTCCACTAGGGAAATGCTGGGGACATGCTCTAAGGAAAGGCTGAAATGCTGGGGACATGCTCTAAGGAAAGGCTTTCTCTTTCTGTTGGCTCTGAGAACAGGTTCTTGTGTCTTTTGCGCTTTCATTCTTGGTTTCTTAGAGACCTAATGTGGTGTGGCATCTATCTTCCCTCTTGTCTGCCTCCTCGCCTCCTGCTTACTGTGCGCTTTTAAATCTCAGAGGAGAACAATTTAAACTGCGTGCTACACTAATGCCACCTCGTTAACATAACAAAGAAAACCCTGTTCCAAATGAGACTAGAATCACAAATATATGGCTACCTGTTGCTAGAGACCCACCCTAACAATGAATCGTCGTAAACCCATGTACAACAGAAGAGAACACTGCTTAGTCCTGTGCTACCCTCTCAGTTATGGTATTGAGTCCATTGTTGCAGCCTCTATGTCAGTGGATCTTGTCCCGGGGCTTGATGTTTTCCATCGAGCTTCTACTTTACCAAGCATGATGTCCTTCTCCACGGATTTGTGTCTTCTAACAGCACCTCCACCGTAGGTGAGGCTACGTCTCACCCTCCTCGATGCTAAGGGGTATTCTGGTTGTACAGGTAGAGGTGAGAGGATTGACAACACGTTCTTTTGAGGGGCACAATTCAATTGGTAGCACCTCTGATGCTTCTATGCCATGCGTCATGCGACTTTGCAGTTTCTTTCTGATGAGACTATTTTCCCAGTACTTAAATTCCAGATTCAAACAAGCAATATGACAATGAAGTTTGGTAGATTTGATAGATGCACAGTATTGAAAAGCTGGCTTCACATCTCTGACGTCCTTTCATCTTCTTTAACCATGGCTCTGATAACACAGGCAGGATGCTCACTACAGCAAAAGTCAGCAAGCATTTTCTTTAAAGGATGAGAGACTAAACACTTTTGTGTCATGGGCCATGTAGTCTCTCCTGCAACTAGTCACCTGAGCAGCCATAGGAAAAAAGTCAACAAATCTTCTTTAAGCCAAACAAGTTTAGCTTAATTAGTAAAGAATGCTGAGACCTTGAGCATTGTGCCCATTTAGAGAAATACATTTATTGGCTCAAGCTGACAGAAGCAACCCAAAAGGTTGGATAGAAAGCTAAGAAGGGCAGTGAATGCATCTGTGGCAGTCATGTGCTTATGTTAATTTTATGATTGAAATGTAGGAGTGGAGTCTAGCCTGTTAATCTGGAGATAGATATTGAGTAGCCAATGAGGCCTCTATGTGGGCATGGCTTTCTCCTGAGACTTCTGGGAAATCTCACGATATTTCCCTCGTGAAGATGAGAAGCTATTTTTCTTAGTGGTTGAGAGTTAGTCCCAGAGATGATGAATCATGGACAAAACAAGATAGCAGCATCCGAGAAGCTGGAGGAGCCGGAGGAGAGGCCACATGGCTTTGCCCTAATGGAGCCAAACCTCTGAAGCTGCTGTTGATGGCATGCTGTTGATGGACCCTGAGCCCTGGAAGAGAGGAGCCATGGGGAGACCCCTGCCAGCACCGGGATTCTGCACCCACTGACCTGTGACTTCGTGAGTCGGAAGGAGACTATATAGACTGACTTCGGGTATATGGGTTAATATCGGCCTTATGACTTTTAACTGGACTGGACTGGGATGCTTTCTAAGTGTTCCATTTCTTTTGTATATAAACCCTTTCCTTATATCTATATGCGTGTATATGAAATTTGTTCCTCTAGTCTATCTTGACTAATCTACCATCTCAACTGTGCATGGAGAATTTGGGTAAAGGGGGTGAGTGTGTTTGCACAACTTACAAAATGTAACCAGTGTCACTGAACTGTGCATGCAGACATTGCTAAACTGGTATACTTCTTGTCATGCTTATATTCAACAATAACCACACAAAAAATTACAGACGTAAAGGAAGCAACGTGTAAGCAAATGCGTTCATCTGTGTTCTGAGAACATGTTATTCATTACAGCTGACTATGGCCTGGATATGGTTCACATGTTTGTGGACCCCTAGACTGGAGTAGAGACAGATGGATCAGAGTTGAATTGCTCCTGTCATTCCAGTTGAAGCAGTTCTGAAAAAGCCCCACACCAGCCAGTGCCCAGACACATGAGGCAGTCCAGAGACATCTCCGCCACAACTGCCTGGCTACCTGGTAGCTTACAGCAAACCCATAAACAAACCCAACCAAAGAAGCTAGCCCCTGCAGAATCCTTTGCTCAATAAAAGTTCCTTGTTTTAAACTCGAGTTATGGGGGAAGTTTGTTATACATATTATTATGGCAATAGATTATAAGTACATAAATTATCAACATTCCCATTTTAGAATTTAAAAAACCAAAACCATTGTCATGGAGTGGCTATGGGGACCCCATGTGTATCTGAGGGACTAGGTCATCAATCTGTCTCTAGTTGATCTGAGGGGAATTGTGCTCTACAGGATTTTTAATTGCTGGTTGTTTACAAACAGATAACTCTGACTTTTCTCACTTCTGGGGGAACTCAAATCACCAATCTTTGGGTCAGTGGTCAAAAGTGTTAACGATGTTCATCAGGGAACTGAGAATTAAATATAAGTGTGGTAGCCAGATGAGAGAAACAAATTCGTAAACACGCATATGGGTAGAAAGGAAAGGTATAAATACCAGAGAAATGGAACATTGAGAAAGGATTCCAACCCAGTCCAGTCCCAGGTCATAAGTCCGATATTAGCCTATCTGTCCAATACCCGTCTGTAAAGTCTCCTTCTGACTTAAGAAGCACCATACCAAAACAATCACAGGCTAGTGGGTGCACAGTCTTGTGAGTCCTGTGGCAGGAGAAGCAGTAGAAGCATTCTGGTACTGGCAGGGCTCTCCCTCTGGCTCCTTGTTTCCAGGGCTTAGGGTCCACCAGCAGTATCCAATGGTGGTAGAAGCATCACAGCATTGGTTGGGGTCTCCCTGTGGCCTCCCAAGCATGTTGGCCCTGGTAGGAGTCTCCACATGGCTTCTCTGGTCCCAGAGGTTAGGTTTCATCAGGGTAAACCCATGTGGCTTCCCCCCTGGCTCCTTCAGTCTCTATCATGCTGCCGTGCTGTTTTGTCAGTAAACCATCTCCAAGTGACTGAGTCAAGTCTCTCACCTCCATTGAGAAATACTGCAAGACTTCTCAGAATTCTCCAGAGAGAGCCATGCCCACACAGAGGCCTCATTGGTTATCTCCAGGTTGACAGGCTAGACTCCACCCCTACACTCCTAGTACTGAAACTGACACAGATCAGAGAGTGCCACAATGGGTTAGAATTCTGGGAGGTTAGAAGCTCTGTCGTTATGTCAGGCAGCCAGAAAGAGAACTCAAACTCACACATTGGATATTTTTCCGAACCAGCATTCTAGTCACTACACCAGTAAGCGTTTTTATCCTTTACTTCACTTTTTCTTTGGGGAGCTTTTATTTATCCATAGATATCGATATGCATTCTTTAGTTTAAAGCAAGACAAATTTGGGGTAGCTTCTCATTTTCTATGGAGTCCCTCTTAGTTTTTAAGCTATTAAAAGTCATTTTACTTCTGCCTAAAGTCTGGACTATTTTCTTTAAATTGTTAGTGCAGAAAGCTTCATGGTGCATCTTAGTTTAGATTGTCCTGATTCATATTTTCCAAAATTGCAATAAAAGGAAATAACTTCAATGGCCTACTCTTGCACACAGCCCCTATCTCTCCATTTTACGGCTCACATTTTATGCAGGGCTGTCAGCCTTTCTGAATTAAATGTGACTTAGAGTCTGCGCTTGCTGACTGAGGAGGCTCATAAGTCCTATAGCTCATCCACCATCTTGTACTGCAGCTGTCAAGTATGAGCGATTGGTGCCAAATTCAACCCAACATAGACCCTTCCCAGTAGTCTGCCTTCAACAACTCCTCCCTGTCAAATCCCACAGTTTACATAGAATATATAGTGAATGAAGTACTCTGAAAAATACGAATGTAGAGGTGCTGCTTCCGTTGATAGCAGGAACACCTATCAGCTTCCCACAGGGCTGACATTTCAGGCTGGCAGGGGGCCGATGATCAGAGGATTCTTGTGCTGCAAGTTTGAAATGAATTGTAGAGACTCCCAAGTCAAATCGTCCCACTTCCCACCATCTGTCTCCACGAAGAGGCAATGTAATGCAGCAACCCAAAGCGGGGAAATGTTTTTAAACTTGGTGTGTGCATGTTTACTTATGGTGAATGGTTCATAGACTGCACGCATAATTTCCTAGGTTTGAATCTCTCTGCATTGAAGTTTAATACTATGGGGACCAGACATTCATTATCTTTCTACAAGGTCTTCCTGACATGGAATCGGTCGATGTTGGACTAGGTAGGTCCAAAACCCCACACCAAACTCAGTGCCATCAAGCCAATAAAGCACACAGTGACCCCGTAATTCAGGGTAGGACTACCCCTGTGAGTTTTTGAGACTATAACTATTAAAAGGAACAGAAAGCCCCAATGTTCCATTGTTAATCATAATAGACTTCAATGACGACCCACAGAAATGGTTCGACTAGCCCTTGTGTCTAGTCTGCTCTGACTCTGCGACAAAACCAAAAAAAACACACAGTATCATAGAGTCAATGCCAACTCCTCCTGAGCCTATAGCATAGAGTCAAACTAACTGCCTCTGTGAACTTCCACAGCTGTTGCTCTTTATAGGAACACTAAGTCCTGAAAGTGACATATTTGAACTATAACACTTTGTAGATTTTGTGTAATTTTCCCAGTGCCTTCAATTAAAAAAATGTTCAATGGTTTTATTGGAATATAATTCACATAGAATACAATTCAATAATTTAATCACATCAGAAAGGGTTGTGCAATCATCACCACAATAAGTTTTAGAACATTTTCTTCATCCTGATACTCCTCATTGTTAACTCCTCATCACCGCCACCACCCCCTTCCTCTTTCATATCCCCAAGCCACCATGAATCCTAGATTTTTAAATGTTATTCTTGACCACTGCTTTCTGAGTATTAATTTTAGATACAAGTGAGGACTAAATATCACTTTCTTCTATTGACTGTAGACCAATGAATGAGCACAATTTCCTTCTTTAGCTAGAAGCTCCTCTGAAATCTGTTTACCATGATGATCCTGCAGATGCTTGAAATATTGGTGGCATAGCCAATGAGGCCTCTGTATGGGTGTGGCCTTCTCCTGAAGATTCTGGGGGCTCCTGCCTTCCTCCCTCGATGGAAAACACACACTCTCTCTCTCTCCCTGTGAGATGTTCTTGTTGACAAGACATAGGGAGCTACCCTGGAGCTAGAGACCCCTATCAGTACTGAGATAACTCTACTGCCACTGGATCCACAAAACTTCGCACCACAGGCCTGTTATCAACCTGGATGTGGTGTCATTGCATGCATTGTGTGAGTGTGAAGAGAAATTTATAGATTGGTATTGGACATTTGGGCTAATATTGATCTGGACTGGGTTGAGATATTTTCTCAATATACAATTACTCTTTTATCTAAAGCTCTTTCTTATACACATATGTGTATCCCTGGATTGGTTTCTCTAGTCTACCCAGACTAGTACAGGAGGTGAGAGCAAGATAGGAATAAAGGGAAAGGGTGATGTGTGAAGAATTAACCATGTTACTATTGAGGGTAGTGATATAGTGAAAGAGACTGAATGCAAGTTTGGGCTGTGTACATGAATGAAAAGCAGTACCAAAATCCTTCTTTTGTAAGAATTCATATTAAGTGACAGAAACAAGAACACACTGAGCATAATCCTCATAGATGCTAGTGCTAATGCACCTTGTGCAGCTTCTACTCTATGTTTCATCCCAGGTTAACGTCACTGATGGCACAGACTCAACTTTAGAGCCAGTTTGTATTTGGGCAATTGACGACTCTTTGGTGGAGAGACTATGTTGGCGATTATTCTTCTACTTCATCCATCCTCTTCTAAAAAAGCAGTTTCACTAATACATCTCTAAAATAGTCTTGTGAGAGAAAATATAGTTTAAAAGTATTCTGAATGGCCTTTACAACTTTTATTCATATTTTTAAATTGATTGAGGGTACTACTGGACATTGAAACTTTTCCTTAAGTGGGTATTTTGTGTGTGGTAATTTCATATACTCCTGAGACTATAGGCATGAAATGTTCTTTCTTAATAATTGCCTAGTAGTAAATAGTCAATATTGGTAGCTGAATGAATGTTTCAGGAACCTCATCTATTTTTCTACAACTCTGAGAAGAGTTACAAAGGCAGTACAACTTTTCAAGAAAAATTTGAGTGATGTTAGTAACACAAAAATATCACCCAAAGCTAGGAAAGATTCAACTAACTGAATATGGAAGATTGACAGATTATGCAAATACTTTGTCTATAAAGAACACTTTATTGTTTAGAAAGGACATTTTCATATACTGCACAGAAAACTTAGAAAAAGTTACACAGGATTGAGTAAATTTCAGATCAGCAAGGGTAAAAAGTAAGTCAGTGGGTTAAATCCAGAAGTCAGGGAGAAAAGGAGGGAGGAAGAAAGATAGAGAGAGCGAGAGTTCTGGGCATGTGAATGCAATCTTTGAACATTGAATTATTCACTTCTGAGCTCTTGGTCTTTTACATTAATTACACCAAAAAGTTTTTCTCAAAACAAGATCCATGAATGACATACAAAGCTGATTTTAATCTTGGGGAAAGCAGCAAATAGAAATTTATACAGAAACCATAGACAATTGCCTGGTAGGTTTTGTTTACACACTAAGATTTGCTCTAATAATAAAGTTAAAAAATTTTCGCCAAGTGACTTTTCTCTTGTCTGGGAAACGTAAATGAACAAGGATAAAAGTCACCGAAAACACTATTTAAGAACATAAATTTAAGACAGAGACTTATCAAGAGAAATTAAAGGAAACTAACAACTATTATAAATTAGTGGGCATACATCAGAAAAGGATTGATCTTTTTAAAGTTCGCATTTTACTATGAAAATTTGAATACAGGGGCTGAGCCCCGGTGGTGTAGTGGTTGTGCGCGGGACTGCAGCCCACTGGGATGGAGGTTCAATTCCAGTTCACAGGAGCAAAGACTGGGCCTCCTACTCCCACCACCAGAGGGCAGTGATGCCTAAAAATAAAAAGAAAAAGAAAAAAGAAAAGAAAATTTGAGTACATAAAATGACATTTAAGATAAAGTAGTTAAATTTGCATGGGTTTATGTACCACTAAGGTGTTTTTTTTAAGTGCATTTAGTAGTATCCCTGGTGACAAAGTAGATCTCTATTTGACTGCTAACTGCAAGTTCATTAGTTTAAAACCACCAGCTTCTCCAAGGTAGCAAGAGAGAGCCTTCTACTCTAGCAATGGCTTATAGTCTCGGACGTGCTCAGCAGAAAGTCTATCCTGTCCTGGTAGGCCTCTGTGAGTCACCATCAACTCTAGGGCAGGGAGTTCTTTTTCAGGTACAATGGATAAAGTGTTCAGCTGCTTATCAGAATGTCAGTGATTTGAACCCTTCGATGGTCCGTGGAAGAAAGAGGTGGCAGTCTAATCCATGGAGATGTGCAGCATGGAAAACCGTGGGGCGGGGGCGGGGCGTGAGCTTCCCTTTGTTCTACAGGGCTGCAATCAGTCCCATTCTCCTTGATGGCACCTGGCCTGATTGGGGTGTACTGACAGATGTGTGTATGGTGGATGTGTAGGCTAACTGATTTTTCCACATGGAAATGCAATCAGAGCTTAAACATCATTAAGAGGATGGACTTTATTGAACTGATCACAAGAAAACATTTGCAACCTTTCCCATAGTATCACACTAAAAGGAGGAGGTTGTTCATTACATTTTCTATCTAACTTCAGCAGTGAAGAGATCATTTCTTAAATTCTCAATTCCATAATTGAGGTTCAGGCTTGAAACCACAGTTGCAAATGAAAATCGAAGACTACACCAGCATATTGTTCTAGTCTTATGGTAACCTCACTTACATTAGAGAAAGCCAAACTAGTCTAACATGAAGTCAAACTAAGGATATGACCATAGACACACAAAGGTGCAAGCAAGTATATGCACCGCTACTAGCTGGAAGATTGGCAACTCAAACCCATCCAGAGACTCCTTGGAGAACAGACCTTGTCATCTGCTTCCTGGAGATCATAGTCCTGAAAAATTTATGAAGCAGATCTCCCCTAGTACATGTTATCACCATGAGTTGGCAACAACTTGAAGGCAGCTAGTAACATTTGAATAATCTTTGAACTGGACATCTTTAGTAGTTTATATCCTAAGGACAGTGAGTACTATAACAAGATGTTGAATTTCTATGATACCAAGAATTCTGGTGTAGTAACTTCATGATTGTTGTGTATTATAGGAGTACTGACATGACTGAGAAGCAGGATTTTTTCTTGTTAAAGAACAAAGCAAAAACAAATTTATGAAAACTCATTGCCATTAAGTTAATTCAGCTTCACTGTGAACTTTAGAACAGAAATACAAAATAGAAATGCCCCATAGGCTTTCCAAAGCTATGACCTTCACAGAAAGTTCCTTGGTAGAGTAGTGGGTTAAATGCTGGGCAGCTAATGGAGAAGTTGGGGGCCTTAATCCAGAAGTGGTTCCAGCTGTTCCTCAGGAGAAAGAGGAGACTAACTCCTTCAGCAAAGAGTTAAAGTCTCAGAAATGCTACAGAGCAGCAAGGTCAGCTACAAATGCTGCAAGGTCAGCTGACAGAAACTTCAAGATAAAGATGTATATTTGGTGCCCACAAAGCCTTGAGGGCAACATACCAGAATGAAGCAATGAACTAACATAGAAGTCTGTGGACCAGTCCCTTATCTCAGGTATGTCGACCCCCCTCC